>CM071936.1:58680446-58836877 GCA_016081115.2 Rehmannia glutinosa | reverse complement strand
CCTGCAGTGCGAACTAAGAGGCAGCGAAGAATCATCGAGCGATCCGAGCTTGAGAAAACAGTGAGTCGACCACTCCGTTGGGCGGAATCTGGGAAGCTTCTTTGGAGAAGTAGGAATCTCAGGATATTATAGATGGCTTGACTCGTCTGTGAAGACGATCAAGTGAGGCAGGCGAGACACGAGTGCATGGTTCGCGCGAATTTGAGACCTGAAGAAGGCGATAGAGATGATAGTGATGTGATGATCTATCCCGGCTTATCCGGACATCAAAAAATCATCTGCGGAGAGTGGAGGAAGTGGAAATTAGTCGATCCGGGACGATTCCACGGCGGGAGTTTGCTCCCGAAGAAGAAGAAGGGAAGCTGAACTTGTGGACTGACCTCTGTGATCCCGGCCTTTGGATGAAGAAAGCGCAAGATATCTGCGGATCTTGAGGATAAGGAGAAGGGCGCGGAGAGGAAGGCGAGACACGAGAGAAGGCCCAGCATCGCCCTCTCACTGGCACCGAGAACATACACATTCTCATACGATGTTCTATCGAGAAAGTGATGAGGATCACGGACCACTGCTGGCACGCCCGCGGAAGAGTTGCAAATCACGACAAGCAATGCATGATCCGAATTCTTCATTAGAAGAGCATGATGGAGGGACCGGAGAGTCCTCCAAAACACGTTTGAAATTGATCAAATGGGAGTAGTGCGACCAAATCGCCCCGTTGTTCTTGCCACCGCTTCCCGACTCACTCGGAAGAAGGAATTAAAGGCGGCGATGGCTGGGTTAGTGGGACCCCGATTGAGCCAACCCCTAATGAAGGTGTCTTACCCACACCTTTGTGGTGAACACTCGATAGAAACATCAGGAGTTTGGAGCGAGTGACCCCATTCAAGTCACTCGGTTTGGTGCGCCGGTGAGAAACTCCTCGGCTGCGGCCGAGGTCGGAGGATCTGCGAGATGACTCCTGGCTTGAATCTAGGAGGCGAAGTGGAGAAAGTACAAACACAAAATGAATAGCAAGTTTCCATCAACGAAGCTCGGGCGATTGAGGCTTGTCTCATTTGAGTGTCGGCTACTCTGAAGGCTAATAATTTCTTGAAATCACGATCGAGCCTGCGAGGAAGGAACGACCACAGGTTAACACTGCAGGCGATGAAAGTGCAATCCATGGGGTTGAGACTCAATGGATGCCACCACGAGAAGACCCTAAGACGGTGACAACATCGAAAGGGAGGTCAAGCCTCATTGCCGGATTGAGGCTGCGGGGGGTAATGAGGCCAACGGGAGGTTGAGACTTCCGGGATAAAGAAAGCTGAAGTAGAGAACATCCCTCCTGCTATCATTGATCCATGAAAAAGGAGATAAGCCTTCATGATTCCCCAGGGATAATCTGATGTAACCTTTACTGCAGGATCGAAGGCGACGAAAGAAGCTGATGTCGTCCCGTGGCGAGATCAGGCTCGGTGAGGATGTTCCCGGCCCGAGCAAGTCCGATCTCAGAACTGCTGCGTCAAACTTTTAATTTTGATGGCGAGCCACCGGTAAATCTCATCATCGTCGATGGCGCCGATAAGGCGAGGGACAGTCACTCAATTGGAAAAACAGTGAGACAGCGAAATTTTGTTGAGGCATTTGAGGCTCGCCAAAGTAGTCACTTCTGAGACCCCAGTGAAGCAGTCATTACACGGGCTCCCCAGGCTGCGGCGGAGTTCGACTCAAAAGGAACTTACGCGCACCTCTCATCATTGAACAAATCCCGATTGGCCTTAATTCCTTTGTAGAATCGTTTCCTTTCTCTACAAGTACCCGGCCTCCTGTGAAGAAGAAACGATCTCATGGCGCTTCCACGAGACCCAGATCTGTTCTTCCATCCGACACCATCGTTCCGGTGACTATGACTTTATTTTGCATGGTGCGTCAGCGCAGCGGAAAAAGCAGTGAAGTTCGGGAGGTGTTCAAAGCATTATTCTTGAAATTGAGCGGATGGAGAGGCACCAGGCCTCTATGGACATGAGGCTGGATAACGGAGATGCCAACCTTCTGCGGCTTGAGGCATAGTTGATCGAGAATCGGGGAATGGTGGCAACGGACAAACAATGCGTGTGGAACAAGCTAGATATTTGAACATTGTTCAACAAAGCTGCAGTATGGAAGTGAGAATGCTGATGCAAAAGCGAAATTGAGAGAACACATCGAGCACATGCATGAAGCTGCTGCCGAGATAAAGCTGCGAGAGCAAAATAAGAGTGATCTCCAGCGTATGGAAGAAAATATGGATAGAAAATTCGGCCTTCTCATGGGTGAGATGAAGTTAATTTCGCGTGAGTCCAGCTACTCGCTGCAATTTCGTGCCGCATACCGTGGACTCGGCGAACTTCTCGGCTATCGGCCGAGGCTCGACTTCTGCTTGCGAGTATGTTTCAGTGTTCCTCTCTCCTTTGATGATGCAAAAAGGGGAAGAGGAATACTTTAAAGCTCTAAAGAGATCGAAGGTGAAAAGGAGGGAAGCGGTTTGTGAAGGGAAAGAAGCGGTGAGGAAGTGTCAAAACAAAAAGAAAGGAAAGTGTTGAGGGGAGGATCGAAAGATGTGACCTTGATGATTGCACAAACCCCCACAAGGTCTTATCACGGTGATATTATCGGCGACAAACTCCAGTGACTCGCCACTCCAACACTCTGCTATATCTATGGTTGAAAAAGAAAGACAATTGAAGCGGGGATGGAGGAAGTGGAAGGAAGAATGGATGCCGAGTTATGAATATCTTGAAACAACATGGAGGCATTCCGGTGAGACGAGAGATACTTATGCCATCTCGGATCCGGAAATGAGCGAGATCGGTTGATGAATTTAAAACGCTCGCATCACGAAGGATACTTTGCAAACATGTCTATGGCTCAAGCTTGGGACTTATCTTGGGAAAAAGGTCTCACGTTATGTGAAGAAGGCGACGACGCGCGAGACTCTGGCGATCGCTCTGCTTTGGTCACTCGTAGTCACTCGTTTGGAAAGAAGAAGACCCCGAGTACTGATACACGCCCGGAGGAAAGAAGCGGTGGTGGAGGAAGAGGTTTGAGACCTGGGCCTGCGCCCAAAAACATTAGTCACGTAGATCCAGGCAAGAAAGGAGGGATCTCTTTTGGGCTGGTCTTGACCAAGTAGCCAATGCAAGTGGCTAAGCAATCTTGAGTATGCGAAAAAGAATAGAAGAAGAAAATAAGAGACAAACTCGGCTATGGGAGGAAAGGCAAAGAGATTAAGAAGAGATGAAGTTGCCGGAAAGCATATGAAAAGAAGAAAAGCAGTGGAGATGAGAAAAAGAGAAGAAGACCGGAAGATGGAGCGAGGAAGATGAAAGAAGGAGGCGAAGGAGATGAAGTGTTCTTTATCCACCCCTTCATGTATTTTACTATGTAAATACATACTATGTAAGTCTTACGCAATAAAATTTGTAAATTCTTTATTTTGCTTTGATACACCTTATGTGATTTGTGTGAGAACAAGAATGTTATGATCAATAAAAGAATTGACTTTACACATACATTCTGTGAATGCACTATATCTGTATGTATCTTTGCTATTTACATTTTGAATGTTTTAAGTTTTGGCATCATCAAAAAGGAAATTGTTGGGAAGTTTATTGTTTAGATTTTGATGAATGCCATATAAAACTTAGAATAGGAAGTTGGCACCCCAATTTTGTTGTAAAGCGCTTGCTTTGTAATAAATAGAAATTTGGTCAAATTTGAGTTAAGTCGGCTATGCCCAAACATGCAAAGAAGACAATGGAGACTAGAAGGAAGACTCATTGCAAGGCGATTTGAGTATGGCAAAAGAAGAGAAGACGGGAACTCATTGAAGGAGCGGTGAGATGCGGTGAGTGGAGTATCAGTCAAGTCGACTCAAGAAAAGCTAAGTCTCGAGTTAGTGACGGAAGAGTTATCCGATGATTGGAAGGCGACTCTAAGTCACAGGGAAAACAAGGAAATGCGGTCAAGTCGAGATAAGCTGAAAAAGATCCATTGCCGAGAAATCAAAATTACTTAAACAAGTAATATCTCCATGCTACATTTCTCAGTGCTCGGTCCCGAGAAGCGTGCAAAAGGAATAAACCGATGGGAAGCACTACACCGTGTCGGAACTATGAAAAGGTGAAGAACAATTCATACGAGGAAATGGCAATTCCAAACTGCAACAAGACAAGCCAGCGACCACAAGTGACTTTCAAAAAATAAGCTATCTCTTCAGGCAGATTTTTGAAAGATCACTATAAAAGGCGAGGAATAACTACGAGAAAAGGTTCGTGAGGTTACGAGAGGTTACCTTAACCATACAAGCAAGAAAGAAATATTTTGTAACTGAAATATTCTCAAGTTATTAAACGCTCAATCCTCAAGCCTACACTACGAAGAACATCAATCCAACACTCCTGTGAAGGAAAGATAACTTCAATCGAGTTGAAGAGAAATTCGAAGAATCGAGGGTCTACATTCCACGAAGGATTGTAGGAAGGTTCAAGAGTTGAACCAAGTCTTGAGCTTTTGGAGGGCTTCGTGATCAAATCCAAAGAAGCTTAAGCAAGTGGGCTGTAGTAGCAAGGCAGTGCCTGTGAAGAAGGCGGAGTCGTGCGAGAACCAATTTGAGTGATCAAGGCGTCTCGGCGAGTCCCAAAGGATCAAGTCGGCTATGTGATCAAGACTTGTATACGTACTATTACCACTTTGTATCTTGATCAATACCTAGTGGATTCCTCCAGGAGTTGGAGAAGAGAGGGAGTAGAAGAATTACCCCATCTTGAACCTCTATAAAAACTTATCGTGTCATTTACATTTTGACACTTAAATTCTGCATCATATTTGTTTAATTCTGTGACATATTTGCTATCCATTAGATAATTTCTAAGTACTAAATCAAGCTTTAAATCTCTACTAAACCAAACTTAAGGGTGTTAAGTCTTCTTGAAAACAAACCACAATTGAGCTAATTCGGTCTTAGCAGTGAGTTATTCTATCAGCACTCATTCAGTTTGTTGAGTGACTAACTCTCTTGATTAACTAAATTGGCATCACCTAGGACACAAGCTGTGTAGTATCAACTCGAACTTTTAAAAGGACTAAATCGAAAATTTTGTAAAGTTTATTCAACCCCCTTCTAAACCTTACACTCACTCTCCTTGGGACCTAAATGCGCCGTCAGGGAGAGGATAAACTATCTCGGGAATTGAACCCATAGAATTGCATGAATTAGTTTTGAAACTTTAATTAGATTTAATATTGAAGAAACATGTTGAGATTATGTGCCTAAGGTTGCTCTATAGTTGTTGAAAATACTTGTGGGGTTCGCAAATTTATTTCTTTATTTTCGATTTTATTACAAACTTGATATTGATCGCTTCAATAAAATTGGAATGCGATATTATTATAGCCTAAGTGTTTCACATATCAATCCTTGAGAATACGACCTTGCTTGCCGTTATTCTATAAACTACTTTGTACATTTGCGGTTGTATGATCCAAATATTTTTGTTGAACAAGTTTTTGGCGCCGTTGTCGGGGATTAATGATTCTACATAGATACGATAATAAGTATTTCAATCTTAATTGAAGGTTTTGTAAATATTTATTATTTTTTATTCTCAATTTTTTTCGTAAATATTTGTTGTTTTATTTTTCGATTTTTGTAAAATAATTTTTTTTTGATTTTTTCCTTTTGTAAATTGTAATTTTTTTTATTTTTGTAAATATTTTTTTCTTATTGCTTTGTTTCTAACATCGTTTTTGTTGAATGCGAGACTAAAATCTTTGGAGACACAAGTAGCCCAAAATCGCTACTACGGTGGGAGGCCAACATCAAAGGGCAAATTTCCGGGCGATACTTGTCAGAAAGCGATGCAACACATTAAAATGCGATGGATGGTACAGAATATAAGGGCTCAAAGATTTCAGCAGGCACGGTTCAAGCGGTGATAATGTTAGAAATCGAAGTTTGGTGAAGGCGTAAAACTTAGCGCTTTGTGGGAGGCAACCCAGGCGTCGCGACAAACCCCAGGGTAAAACAAAAAAAATTAAAAAATAAAAATTCACACAACCCATGGAATTCCACACGGGCCGTGCGACCTACTAAGACCCGACCCACGGGCGGCCGTGTGGCTACACACGGCCGTGTGGTGGAGATAATAAAGCGAGAGACCGCACGGGGCTACGGCCTGCCCGTGTGAAATGCACAGTAGTGTGAACTATCAGGTAAGTACTCTTTACGCATTCGTCTTTCTTTTGATAATTTCCTCATATGTTGGAATGAAGCATATTTTAATTTTAGAGTTGTCAAGAATCGTAATTTAGTACTTTCTTGCATTTGCATTGCACTTAGGATTGCATGTAGAGCATATTTGCATTAAAATTTTCATTTTCTTTTTTAAATTTTCAATTTTAATTTTTTTACGTTTATTGCTTTAACACGTTTAATTGCTTTTGTGTGTGAATTTTAATCAAGATTTTGAAAGTATGCCCAAAGCTTAGTATGATTTTACTATGAGCATTAAATTGAATGAGATAACATACATTTGGGAATAATGCGATGAATTGTTAGGAAGATGTCATTTATTTGCTTGACATTAGTTGAGAAAATTGAGTATTTGTGCATGTTGCAAAAATAAGCTTTGTGAGCTTTTGTGCCTTAAAGCTGCTTTATTTTATGCGGACTTATTTTCCTTGAGTGTCATTCATGATTGAGAGAACTCTAGAACTTGCTCGGTTATCTTCATTAAGCCATGTGTGTGTGAAATTTATGAAAATGATTTAAGGCCATCTTTGTTTTAGTCTACTTTTGCCTAAAAGCCTACCTATGAACTCATGATTTCCTAGTTAGCCAATTTTGAGCCAAAACTTTTATTTTTAGCCACATTGATATTTAAAATTGCAAAATAATTTTATCCCTGAAATTTCTTGAGCTTATAGAAAATGAATAAGTTTAGGGGTGATGTGGTGAAAAAAATTATGAAAAAAGAGAGGAAGATGGCAAAAGAAAGAGGGATAAGAAGTATCTGGGTAAATGAAAAAAATACATGAAGCTCGAAAAATAAAATCTCTGAAAAATAGGGAAAATCGAGCAAAACAAAGAAAAGAAAAATTCTGAAAATTGTGAAAAAAAAATGAGAGTTTGAGGCTAAAGAAAAAGAAAATAGGCAAAAAGGCCTACGAATAAAAAAGGAGAAATAAGGGTGGAGTTGAGTTGAAAAAAAGAAAATATCTGAAAAAATGAGTAATATGATAAAATTGGGTTGGTGACTTGCAAGTCTGTGCGCTTAAATTCTATTTGCTCAAATCAAGTCACTTAATCCAAATTTTCCCTACCCTTACCAAAGAGCCTACGTTACAACTAAATAAAAAGTCCTTTTTGATTCTTAGATTGTGCACACAAAAGTGGTCGAGATGTTAGACGATTTGCAAGCCTATGGTAGTTCTACTTTCACGATATGATTTTGGCGTAAACACTATCCATACACTTACGAGAGTTGAGTGATACACTATCTACTTGTGAGTCCCGATGTAAAGTACCCAAAGATTATTAACTATGCCAAGTTTATGAATGATGACTTCTTGATTATGAATTACATGGTTTTCTTAAGTATGGAGTCAAATGCTATTAAATGTCACTACAACATAAATGACATTAGGTAACACAAATTTTGTAACACTTTTTACATAAGGTACATATGTAACACATATTTGTAACACTTTTTATATTACAATATTTATGTAACACTTTTGTAGCACTTTATCAATATGTAACGCTTATATGTAACACGTTTATATAAGTAACACTTTTTAGGTATCACTTTTTTTTTGTTATTTCTTTTGTATCGCAAATAGGTAACACTTTTATCAATACGTAACACTTATATGTAACACTTTTATATAAGTAACACTTTTTAAGTATCACTTTGTTTTTGTTATTTCTTTTGTAACGCAAATAGGTATCACTTTATTTAAGAAGCACTCTTGCCAACACTATATTTTATTGATTGTAACACTTTTTAAGATATATTTTAGTAACACAAAATTATATAACTATCATTAAATCATGTCAAAGATTTATTTAATTAATTGATGTCACCAAACCTAAAAATTGTAGACATCATGTACTCTATTTTTTTTAACTGAATTTTTGTTTTCTTTTTACAAAGTATTTTAGTTTTGCTTTTATTTTTTATTTTTATGAAGGCAATTAATTCCGTCTTAATACTGAGACGGAAAATGCATGTATATATTTTATTATTATTTATTTATTGTTAATTTTTACTAACGGAGATCAATTTAATCGTTAACCTTTTTTTATATTTTTTTTTACTTTTTTTAATAAAATTACCATGAAAATTGATGTTGTCGGTAATTACTTAGAAATTTTTTCCATCGGTAAATTATTTTTTTTTCGTTATTTTCTTTATTATTTATTTTTTTTTTTGTTAGAACTTTTTATACGCTTCGGTAAATTAATTTTATATTTTTATATATTTTTATTTTTGGATTGAATATTTATCATCGATAAATTTATTTTATATATTTTGATATTTTTAATTTGTTGTCTCCTTTAATATATAATATAATATGATTTTCAAACTATATACTATACAATATAAAATTGATATATACATTATATAATATAATTTAATACATATATTATAAAATATAATCTTTATAATATAAAATATATTGTATATACCTAATATATATATATATATATATATATATATGTGTGTGTGTGTGTGTGTATGTGTATATATAAAACAAAGCAAAAGTTGTAATAAGAATCAACTTAGCTTAGTGGCACATTGCAACTTCCATACATAACTTGGTCGTGGGTTCGAATCTACTTGGTGGCAAAAAATAGTATTTCTACAGTGCTACAAAAAAGTGTTACATAAGATTCATATGTAACACTTTAGAAGTTTTTGTTTTTAAAGTGTTATAAATATAAAAGTGTTACATAAGATTCATATGTAACACCTTAGAAGTTTTTGTTTTTAAAGTGTTATAAATATAAAAAGTGTTACAAAAAAGTGTTAAATAAGATTCATATGTAGCACTTTAGAAATATTGCTTCAAAGTGTTACCAATAGAAAACTTAATGTAACACTTAGAAAAAGTGTTACTAAAAGATAATAAAAGTGATACCTTAGACTATAGGTAGCACGGGCAAGTCAACGCCATAAAAGTGTTACCTATTGTCTATAGTAACATTTTATGGCCATTAGGTAACATTTTTTGAGTGTCACCTAATGTCATTTATGTTGTAGTGTGTTCATAGTGTTCTTGTTTGTTCTTTTTGCCCCTTGATAATATTTTTCTTAATTTGCTCGAGGACGAGCAATGCTTTAAATTTGGGGGATTTTGACGTGTGTAAAATATACGTGTATTTTGGTGCTTAAAATGATATATATTTGATGCATTTGCGCGCATATTTATTGTGTTTTTACTTGGTTTCCTTAGAAGGGTATGATACTGCATATTCTTGTAACCTTTTACAGGAAACAAAGCTTTAAACGAAGAAATATCAGTTTGAATGCCTGGATAGAATTTGAAAAATGCGAAGAGAAGATCAAAACAGCGAATACAATGGACAAAAACACTTCACATGGCGGACCGTGTGGTCACACACGGCCGTGTGAAAATACCCGTGTGAAAGTGACACAACTATGTGAAACGGGGAAGAAATAGGGACGGAACCACGCCGCACAACCTGGACCGTGTGGGCCTACAGGCGTGTGGTATTGGGCGAGACAAAACCCACACTTTTTGTTTTTCGCACGCGCCCCGCGTGGGACTACGCCACGCATTTTTGAAGTTCTTTTCCGTTCAACTCTACAAGTGATCTCTCCAAGCATCTATAAAAGGGACCCAAGGCTTGCACGAAATTTGAGAATCCAAAATCACTTCATACACAATACAACACATCAAATTACGCAGGAACACAAGATTCGGAGTCTTCTGAGAGAGGATGGCTAGGTCGCGAAGAACACCACTAGGCCTTTCGTATCTACGGGAGCACAAGAGCGAGAAGGCTTAGGAGGAAATCCATCCCGACAAGAATGGGTTTTCTTTCTATGTCTAGTCTCTTGTATGTGCTTAAACGATGTCACAATGTTAAATTTGAATTTGTCTATGAATTTGTTATCAATGTTTGGCTAATCTTTCGGATCTTAGGGGCATGATCCAAACTGTGGATTCATGTTAACTCTTGATTAATTGTTTCTTAATTGATTCATGCTTTCTATTTAATGAATTCGAGTGCTTATTCTTAATTGCTTTTTATTTGGCCAATAATTTGCATGTCATATTTGTTAGTGCGAAATTTGGAAGAGAAGTTCTAACAAAGACGGAAATCGAATTCAGACATAAACGGGTGTATCGAGTCGGGAGACCTACAACTGTTTGTGGGGAGTCATTCAATTCATAAATCTTTTGGGAGTTTATAATAGTTGTATCAAGTCGGGAGACCTACAATTGTTATTAATCTACTGTTTATGCGCCGCCTGGGAGAGGGAATAAACTATCTTAGGAATTAAATCCATATAATTGAATGAATTGGTTTTGAAACTTTAATTGGATTTAATATTGAAGAAACATATATGTTGAGATTATTTACGTAAGATTATGTCAGACTGCCTACATTAAAGCTATTTTGCTGAAAAAGTGCAAAAAGCAATGAACCAATGAGATGTACCTGAAAACCTGCAGAGATTAAGGAAAGGTTGCACGACATTAAATTGAAGGTACAGTCTACATCAATGCTGCAAGACAAGACAAGCCAACAACCTATGAAGTGGAATCATAAAATGCATCTATCTCTTCAATGTACATTTTCGAACCACCACTATAAAAGGCTGAGGAATACACTGACAGAAGGTTACCCCAATTACGCAAGCATTCAAGTAAACAACCTGCAAAGAAAAGCAATATCTCTCAAGTATTTAAAGAATATTCTCAAGTCTAATCTCGAAGGTAATCGATCCAACACACTCACTGAGGGAAAGAGGACTTCATTTGTTGAAGAGAAAAAATCTTGTTTCAAGAACAATGGGTCTACTCTCCAAGGTTGAAGGAGGTATAGTTAGGTTCCAGATCGAACCGGAGCTTTAAACATGTTGGAGGGCTAAGTGATCAAATCCAAAGGTTTGAAGGAGCTGAAGTAGCAGGACAACCGTCTTGTGAAGAAGCTGAGTCCCATGAGCAACTAGCTGTGTGAGCAAAGCTGACTCGGACTGTAACCATTTTGTAACCAAGTCAAATTACATTAGTGGATTCCTCCAGGGGTTGGAGAAGAGTGGATTATAGAAATTACCCCATCCTCGAACCACTATAAATTGCTTGTGTCCTTTACTTTCAGCATACTTTCCTGCATCTTTATTATTGCTGATTGTTAATTTGCTAAGTTAACTGATAATAACCTAGCTTAAACAAGTGTTAAAAAAGTATTCAAAACAAAGGGTGAAAGTCTTCCACTGTAAAAACCAAGTCAACTGAAATTTTAAAGTGTTAGCTGAATTAGCTGAGTTATACTATCAACAGCTCAGTCGAGTCTGTTGAGTGGCTAACTGTGATGTGCAAGTAAACCTAGCTGTCCACCAAGGACTTAGCTAACTTGAGTCAATTCTATAATTCCAAAAGGACTAAAAACGAAAAGTTGGTAAAATCTATTCAACTCCCTCCCTTCGAGACTTTACTTATCACCCATTGGGACCTACAGTCAACCCAAGTCTCTATAGTGAGGATTCTAATTAAAATTTTAATGTACAAGTTAATGAAATAAAATACTTAGGTAATTAATTAGTAAGTAGAAATTAGTAATTAAATAAAAAAAAACATAAAAGTACTCAAATATTAAGGGAATTAGAAATTAATGCCGCATTTCATTAATATAAATATTGTGAACATAGCCAAGTAGTACATCATCCATCAATTTTACAAAAGTTCGAATTATAAGCTAATAAAAAGTCGGGGACTCACATTATCAAATGGGATAATTTCGCTTTTGGTACCCAATGTTCATATTTGATCAGTGTTGGTCCTAATTCTTTCTCGTTTGATCGATTTTATGATAATCTGTTAATTTTTCGTCCAAAACAGATAACTCACCTATTGTAGCAGGTGACAAAAGGAATGAGCCCTAATTATTAGGTCAGCAACACAAGCCTTTACCTTTCAGCTTATTTCCCCCCAAATTGTCCAAAATTTTCTTCTTAGCCCCAATTATCAAATTTCCTCAAAATTGTTACCTCAATGGGGATGCATATCTCGACTTAATCATTGATTCATAATGCTTGTATATAAATTGAGTCTTGGTTGTGTGAAATTTTGAAATTCCCTTTTTAGAACCCTAATTTTCGAAAACCTCAAATTTAAAGATGGGTTGTATTTTGCATAAAATTACAGTTATCAATGTTTGTTTTGGAGGCATAAGCTTACAATTATTCAATTTGGTTTCAAGAAAAAAGGAAACTGATTTCGGGAACAAAAAAAGCTTTTGAGTTTAAGTTATTGTAGGTCCCAAGGGGTATCGGGTAAACTCTAGAAGGGGGGAGGGTTGAATTGACTTTACAATTTTTCTCTTTTCTGATCAGAGTTTTAAAAAAACAACTTGTTCCTTTAGACAACTGGAGTATAGATTCAGTAGGAGAGTTAACCACTCAACAATTCTCTTGAAAGAATTGTGGATAAAGTAACTCAAACATTGTCTGCATACATGCATTTGTGAAAATCAATCAGCTTTTATTAAGGATAGACAACTCATGGATAATGTCACTATTGCTCATGAAGCTATCCATTTCACAAATAGGCACAGATCTAGGAAAAACTAGTTTATGGCCATAAAACTTGATATAACCATATGACTGGGTTGAGTGGGAAGGAATTAGGCTTGTTTTTATTAAAAATGGGGTTTCATAAAAAGTTTGTCAAATGGGTCATGGCTTGTGTCTGATCCTCATCCTTCTCCTTTAATATTAATGGTCGTACAAGTGGTTACATTACTCCCTTAAGGGGACTTAAATAGGGAGACCCCATTTCCCCATACATTTTTCTCATTATCTCTGAAGTTTTCTCTAATCTCATTAAGAAAGAAACCATTCATAAGAAGTTTAAAGGATTGAGGATTTGTAGAAATGGCCCTATGGTCACTCACCTTCTTTTTGTTGATGATTATCTTATTATGTGTGAAGCTAATGAATACCACGCAGGTTTGCTGATGGATATTCTGAGGAAGTATGGAGAATTTTCGGGAAGCTAGTAAATCGGAGTAAATCGACCATTTTCTTTAGCAAAAACACCCTAGCTTCCTCCTAAAATCAATTTGTGATTGCTTGATGGTGTTCAAGTTCAGATATCAAGTAGATACATTGGCCTACAATTGGGCATTGGAAAGTTTAAAAGGGAAGTTATTGAAGCTCTGCCAGTGTTCATCATGTCTTACTTCAGGCTACCCATGACTATTTGTAAGGAGCTTAGCCAGTTCATTTATCAATTTTGGTGGGGTGATGATGTTTATACTCATCACAAGATTCATTGGAAGAACTGGGATAACCTTACTCTTCTTAAGAAGGATAGGGGATTGTGATTTCATGATTCTATTAGAAATTTTATCGTATAGATTTTGATGATGCTTAGAAAATATTGTATTAGGAAGTTGACATACCCTAATTATGTATGTAATTTATTGATCACGAAATTCTTACTGCAAGCGTACGGTGTCAAGTTTTAGTATAGGTTTTGAAAGTAGGGTTATCGTCTCCATAGGGATTGTTATCGAATTTTATACTAAGTACTATAATTAAAATAGCTTAATTCTATCTAGAAATCGGAAAGAGATGAGAATTTATTAAACTAAAAAAACAAACTAAAATTAAACAAATAATTGGTTCAAACAATTTATCAAACACTTAAGATATGAATTCTAGAGGGTTGATTTCACCTAGTTATCCCCTATGTTTTCAATCCAGTTTATTAATCACAAGTTATTAATCTATAAGCCAATATTCCTACCGTTTATCACTTCTCTCTCGAAAGTGCCAAGTGATTCTTGGTTCCAATTTCGATTTCGATATCTCTATAAAAATCATAAATTAAACCCTAATACGCTCAATGAATATTCTATCACAAGCTTCAAAAGATTCATAAACCTCTCGGTTCTATGAAACCCTAGGTTGTGCTATTCTATGGTCGGCGTTCAATTACCTCTCTCGGCGTCAAATCAAACACGCCAAATAATCTAAATTATTGATCAGATAATCCAGATGCAATCAAATCAAATAGCACAAATAGATTAAATAATATGCGAGTTTCATAAACTAGAAATCAAAACATAGGTTTAAAAGTAAGTTACATCAATCCCCTAGAAAAATAGGTTTAGCTCATAATTAATGAATAAGAACTCATGGAGAAATAATTATACATCTCAAAAATCGACAAAGAAAAGCAAAGAAAGAAATGAGAAGAAAAGAGAAGGAATTCTCTCTGTGTCCAGACGAGAAGTGTCTCCAATTGCCATCCCGAACCCTAGCTCTGTGTCTCTTGCCTTGTGGTGTGCTCAAAATAATGTCCGAACCCCTTGTTTGTACGTCACTTATCGTATTTATAGGTGTTAAACCCTCGAAAATCCATCCAAAAACGGCCCAAAAATATAAGCCCAGGAGAAGTGTCTCCAATTGCCATCCGGACCGCGCTACAGTAGCTAAGCGTGCAAGTAGCGCCGCTGAACTTGCCCATTACGCCCATTTGGCGCTTGCTGCGGCGCTTGCCTCCATCGCTGCGATCTGCTGAAACTAACCTGCTTGCCACTTCTACTCACGTCCCGATGCACTTGTTGTACACGGCCGGGCACTGCGGCCCCTTGGCTGGGCGGCTGCAGCTGAGTAACATCCTCCGGCCTCTTGTTTGCTTACCTTTGGCCTTGCGCTGCCCTTGGTATGGGCGCTGCAGCACCGTCCCCCTCTTTGCTTGCATTTTGGCGCGTTGCAGCGCCTCGTCTCTTTCGCCATTGTACTATTTTCGACCCCATGACTGGGCGCTGGTTTTTAATCTTGCGGCGCTCGTCCACGAATATTATTTTCGCTTTTCAACTTGTAAAATGCGATTTTCACCTTCAAACACGTTTTCATCGTTCTTGAATAATTGCGGCTCTCAAGATCAGTCCCGATTCTCGAGCGACACTGTTGGCGTGCGTTTTGGTCAACAAGAAAAAATATGTAAAAGATTTAACACGTGGAAATGTAAACGTGCGTAACGTGTGTTTATTTACAGTTAATTTGCCTTTTTGCATAATGCCGAGGCGAATTATTGGGGTCGGTCTTTATGACAATCTTACTCCTTTTCTCTTTTTTTTTTTTTCTTCTTCTCCTTTAATCTCTCTCTATCCCACTTTTTATACCCCTTGAGTCAGTGGGTTTACAATAGTCATCTTTGCACTAACTAGTTATTAATTACTAAAAGAATTAAAGAAAGACACATGTCCCTCTCTAACTGTGCATGTCAGTCAAAACTTGCCACTTGTCGACTTCTCTTTATAACTTTCTGACATGTGGCAGTTTCTGATACCAATAAAGCGTTAAGCATGGGCGTGTGATTATTTTTATGAGTCTGTCGCGCATGCGTTTCCCGTCGAAATTTGGGCTCGGGGCTCGGGCTCGGCAACCGTGTTGCGGTTGGGCTCGGTAGCGAGGCTTTAATTAAATTCGTGACGTGTCGCGCGCTTGCCGATTCTTGGCGTCACCGTGGTCTCCTACTCGGACGTGTCTTTGGATTGATGGCGTGGATTAATTTCTTCCAACTCGGCTCGGGCGTCATCAAAGGCCCCCAAGTTTAATAACAAGAGAAGAATTTGAAAGTCGGAGTTAAACTTTAATGCTAATGATAAACATTTAATGGGGAAGCGGATTTCTCAAAGGTTTTGTTCATTCGACATCGTCGCGTAGTGATTAATGCGAAAGCGGCGCATTAATTGGGTTGCCATAATGACGGATATGTGGCATCTTGTGGTTGGACCAATCTTTGCGCGAGAATCGAAAAATGCGTCAATTCTATCGGCGGGCGTGGGGACGCGGCGTTCTCTAACATGTTTGACGGCTTTTGAGTTTAAAAAAGCGCGTCTTTTCGAATAAGCGTTTCGTTTATCGAAGGAACTCCATCTATAAATACCTCTGTTTCCCTCCATTATCCACTTTCGCAACCATTAACCTTTGAGTAAAGTGACTAAAACCGAAGCGAGAAATTTGGGTCGGCTTCCAAAGTTCGAGACTTGAACTTAGGTATTTTTGAAATACTCTCCTTTACCTATAAAATGTCTTCTTTTGAGGATAGTAGGAGTCGTAGTTATAGTGTAGAGGTTGAAATCGAAGATCCTCCCTCGAACATACATTTTATTTCTCACCGGCCACGGCGATCTCCGTCTCACGGCCGAGCATTATTGGATATCTTCTCAGATTCTTCTCGAGGTGGAACGTCTTTGGAGCGGACGCATACTATCTTTGATCCACGCCGGTGACCATTTTTAGAGAGGAGCAGTGTATCGGCCGGGGTAGCACAAGAGTGTTCAGCGAAGAATCACCAAGTGTTGATTTTAGGCGTACCCGGCAAGAAGAAGAAAATATGGACCCATCGGGCCGGAGCGTGATAACGTGGGCGGGTAGATGAACCCTCCGGTGATTCGAGGCGAGAGAGGCCACTAGGGCCCATGGGTCACCGTAATGGGCGACGATCGGCAAGGAGGAGGCCCTCGTCTTCGTGTCGAGCCTCGGTGGACGCCGAGTGATATAAGCGATATCCCGAGCATGCTGATGATTCGGGAGGTGGAAGAGTTCGCGTGAGGTACCGTATTCCAAGTGGCATCGATTTTTGGGTGACGGACGGACACGAAGTTCCCAGTACCCACCGCGGGTTTCTTAGCCGTATTTGCCGCCAACCTTCTATACGGGTTGAGATTTCCTTTGCCGGCTTTCCTTACGCGGTGGTTTTGCAAGTGGGGCATGCATCAGGCCAGTGCACCCTATTTCTTGGGCGGGATCATCGGCCTCCTGGTGATGTTTCACTGGAAAAATATCCTCGCCCTAAATTTAAGGAGATGAGCGAGCTCTTTATATGGCGGCGACTCCTTCATCTCGGGGCCCGTCGGGTGGTATTATGTCTGAGACCCGACATTTGGGGTATCCGGACGGCTTGGTGGAAGGTCTCCCTTCATCTTTGAAGGAGTGGAAGGATAAGTGGCTGGGTGAGTGGCGAGTGGCAAGCTCGCGTGGGAGATGGAGAAAGGGAAACCATTCTTCATCCCCATCGAACTTTGTTTTTAGTTCTGATAAGTCTTATCTTTTTTCCTTTCTCTGCTTTTTTGTTTTTTCTTTGTTTCCTTTTGTAATTGACTTTTGTCTTTTTACCTTTATAGAGAAGCAGGGCATCAAAAGGGCCTCTGTCGGCCACCTTTATTCAAAGGTGGAAAACATCCAGGCTCGGGGCATCATGGACGCGGGCGGATTGAGAGGTTGGCTCCGAGGCCAACTTGGCCCTTGGCGGCTTGAGGGCTGCTGCCCGCCGACCCGAGGCCGAGGGGCGGCTCGGGGCGAGGCGGTGAGCGGGAGGTGGAGGTTGAGAGAGCCTCGGAGAACCCTCCGTGATGAAGAAATACGACCCATTCTCCAAGGGAGCGGGCGGCTAAACGGAGGAGCGAGCGTGCGTCGTCTCTGCACGCGGCTAGTCTGTGGGAAGATCATCTGCGCCCGTTGGGCAAATGCGGACTCGAGGCGCCGAGTGCGGTTGCCGTTCGAGTAAACATTGTATTTTTTTACTTTCTTTTGAAATGTTTTTCGTTTTTTTTGACCTTTTAACGGTGGTTGCTTTTTGTAGGGCGTGGCTTGGATTTGCGTGCACACCTTTGCGGCGTGAGGAACACGGCCGCTCGGTGAACTCGGGCGGCCGTCGGTCACCAAGCTGTAGATGCGGAGGTGGCTCGGAGAAGGCGATATCCGGGCGCAAGCGTCCGTGATGGAGTCTTGGGAGGCGGTGGAACCTCCCCTTCAAAGGAGAAGAGGAGGGATTGTGATGGAAGAGCACGGGCGGGTGAAGGGGTTGGTCCGACGGCGGCGGCGGAACATCGAGCAGGCCCCCCAGAAGGGGAGTCCACGAACTTTCTCGGATGACCCGGCGGGGAAGGTCACTTCATTCCTCCAAGTCAAGTGAGAGATGAATATTGCGAGGAATGATTGGACTACGCCCTCGATGGTTTGTGGAATTTGTTCGATGTGCCACGCCCGACGGAGGAGCAATCGAGAGTTTTCTGGGAGGCGGGTCGGGCGCGATGAGTGTCGGCTCGTGCACTGGACAAAAGGCATCGAGCAATTATGCTCGGAGGCGGCCGAAGAACAAATTGATACGCCATGGCAATGTCGGGCGGATGATTGGGCTCTTATGGCATGCGATTGGGGAACTCGTGAGCTAGAGAAAAAATATGCCCCGATCTGGAAAGGCGGCACGGGGACTGCGGGAGGCTATGCTACCCTTCAAGGGTACAAGAATCGTTAAAGACCCAGCGGATGAGGCTACGGCTCGGGCCAACTACGAGAGAAAGCTGCGGTGAGGGCGAGGCGGAGCGAGATCAGGCCCGCAAGGTTGAAGAGGAGCTTAGGGCTAAGGTTGCTTAGGAGTTGGAGCGTCTTTGCCGCCATTGCCGGGCGAGGAAATGGGAGGCGCGTCTAGCCGATGTGTGAAGAGAGGCCAAAGAGACTACTCATCGGCAAATTGAGGAAGCTCGCACACAGGCCGTTGAAGCTTACAAGGACTACGAGGAGTATGCATTTATGTTAACTGCGGCCACGCGACCCGGCCTCGAGAGAAATTCTCGATTTAGTTAGGCGGGCGTCTTGTTGCTCGGTTTGAGGAAGATCGGCCCTCTGGAGGCTGATCTCGATGCTCTTCGGCCGAACTTTGCGAGGCTCCTAATGCTCGGGGCTCTCCTCCTCCGGACGTGGAGAAGTCGCCTCGCCGGTGCGTTGAAATTCCGCCCCTGCTCGGTCTTGATGTTTGCCTCTTTTTATTTACATGCTTTCATATGTACTCGTAGGTAGGTAACTTGGCCGTGCCTTAAGATGTAATGGGCTCGGCCTCCTTATGTAAATACTTTTGAAGTAGAAATGAACTGTATTATTTTCCTCTTTGTGTATGTGTTTCAAGCTTTTTGCATATGCTTGGCTCTTCTCCTTTTTGTAAGATTGTTGCTGTCTTCTTTTTTCCTTTTATATTCCAAGTATGGGGCTCGGTTCCCAGTCTTGAATAAGGGCTTTACTTGCTTTAATTGATTCTCGTACTCGGTATATGAACTTGATCTTTATTTTGTTTTTGGTACTTGGTGTATAAACCAAGTCTCATTTTTGTGCCGGTGTGTACATCGAGTCTTTATTTTGTGCTCGGTGCGTAACCAAGTCTTTGATTTGTGCTCGGTGCATAACCAAGTCTTTGATTTGTGCTTGGTGCGTAACCAAGTCTTTGATTTGTGCTCGGTGCGTAACCAAGTCTTTGTATTGTGCTCGGTGTGTAACCGAGTCTTTATTTTGTGCTCGGTGCGTAACCAAGTCTTTATTTTGTTTGATGCGTAACCAAGTCTTGTATTTGTGCTCGGTGCGTAACCAAGTCTTTATTTTGTGCTCGGTGCGTAACCAAGTCTTTATTTTGTGCTCGGTGCGTAACCAAGTCTTTGATTTGTGCTCGGTGCGTAACCAAGTCTTTATTTTGTGCTCGGTGCGTAACCAAGTCTTTATTTTGTGCTCAATGCATAACCAAGTCTTGGTATTGTGCTCGGTGCGTAATCGAGTCTTTATTTTGTCGTTATGAAGTCTTTATTTTGTGCTCGGTGCGTAACCAAGTCTTTGATTTTGTGCTCGGTGCGTAACCAAGTCTTGGTATTGTGCTAGGTGCGTAAAGTCTTAGTGTTGTGCTCGGTGCGTAACAAGTGTTTATTTTGTAAGGATAGATCCGCCTTGTGGGCGTGTTGCCCTTTTTCATCGTGCAAAGGGCGTGCACGAGATGACTTTTAGGCCTTCGGCTTAAGCGAGGCAATTTTTTCTTGTCCTCGGCACATAGCCGAGGTGAGTAAAAACTTCGTTTCCCTTTAGAGAGCTCACGAAATATCGGATGAAAGGATAATTCCTTGGAATCTCTACGGATCATAAGCGAGATCTTTATTGATAATACCGTTTCAGGTATGCTACATTCCATGGATGCATAAATTTTTCTCCACTCAAATATTCTAGGTAGTCGCCCCCCGGATAAGGCGTGGCTAACCGAAATGGGCCCTCCCGGGTTGGCTTCAATGGTTTGGGTTGAGCGCCGTTATCTTTTTCAACACAAGATCGCCGACACTGAAATCTCCTTTCCTTTACTTTCAAATTGTAGTACCTTTCACTCCTTTGTTTATACTGCTGCGTTTTTCATCTCGGCCTTTGCACCTTTTTCTTGAGCGAGTCTAGCTCGGCTCGGTGCGCGGCCTCATTGCAGTCTTCAGAAAAATTTGCAATTCTGAAGGTAGGGGCTCCAATCTCAATAGGAATCACCGCCTCGGCTCCATAAGCCAAAGAAAAAGGTGTTTCTCCGGTGGCTCGCTCGTCGTCATTCTATATGACCATAGTACCGGGTAGTTCCTCGGCCAATTACCTTTAGACTCTCCAATCTCGCCTTCAAGGTATACTTGAGTATTTTATTAACGGCCTCAACTTGTCCGTTCGACTGGGGATGGTACGGAGTTAAGAAATAGTTTTTGATGTGGAAACCTTCACAAAAATTTCGAAACCTTCGGTTATCGAATTGTTTCCCATTATGCTGTAACAATTGAATGTGGTATCCCGAATCTCTGAGATAATGGATTTCCATACAAAGCTCACAATCTTTTCCTCATCTATTTTTGCGGAGGCTCGCCTCGGCCCATTTTGTGAAATAATCCACCGCCACAATGGCATACTTGGCGCCCCCTTTGCGGTGGGGAGTGGTCGATGAGTCCATTCCCATTTGGCAAAGCGGCCATGGGCTAAATACGGAGGTAAGTTGTTCGAGGATGATATCGACTGCGGTGCAAATCTTTGGCACCTCTCGCATCTTTTGACGAGGTCGGTTGCATCCTTTCTTAGGGATGGCGAGTAGTATCCTTGTCGTATTAATTTATAGGCCAACGTCGGCCCCAGGCGTGGTTCCCGCATATTCCTCATGAACCTCTCGAAGTGCATAATGCATCTCTGTCTCGGAAAGGCACCGTAGGAGTGGGACGGAGTATCCTCGTTTGTATAGGATGCCATCTACTAGTGTAAACCGAGCGCTTTGGTTCGTAGTGTTACGGCTTGACTTTGTTTTGAGTTGAACTCCTTTCTCTAAATCTTTGAGCGATTGGGGTCATCCAGTGCATTCGGTGATTTGATTGTATATATCTTCTTTGCGCCAAGTGGCCGGGGCGACGGTTGTGTGTTGTGACATCGCGATGGCATCCGCCCCTGGCTGGAACAGAAGCCGAGCTAAGGCATGCTGCATGTTCTCGGCTCGGGGCACATGTAAGACTTTTGTCTTAAAGTGTGATAACCTCTTCTTGACCAAGTCAAATATTGTGCAATTTTTGCTCTTTTGCTTCGTACTCGCCGTTGATTTGATGAGCGACCAGTGAGAATCCTTTGTGTACCAATAGTTGTTTTAGGCCCATAGAATTTTGCCATTTCTAAGCTTTGCGAGAAGTGCCTCGTATTCGGCCGTTGTTCGTTGGGAAGGAAATCGAAATGCGGCCGAAGCGTAGCACTTTTCATTTGGATCGATTATCACGATTCCGCCCCTGCTCGACTGCGGTGGAAGAGCCATCAATGAACAATTTCCATTCTTGGTCTTCCATAACTTCGTCGTATGGAAGGTGTGAATTCGGCCACAAAGTCGGCTAAAGCTTGTCCTTTTATTGCGATGCGTGGTTCGTATATAATATCAAAGCGGCGAGTTAAACGGCCCATTTGATCATCCGACCAGAAGTATCGGGTCGGTGTAGTACTTGCTTGATGGATAGTTCGTCAAGACTATAATCTTGTGCTCTAGAAAATATGGACGGAGTTTCGCGCGCATGATGACTAGCGAATAAGCCAATTTTTCCATTGGTGGATAGCGGAGCTCGGCGTCATGTAACGCTTGGCTGGTGTAGTAGACCGGATGTTGAATAGAACCATCTAACCTGATTAACACCGAGCTGATAGCATATTCGGATACCGCCAGGTACAAATACAAGTCCTCCCCTTGGGTAGGTTTTTGCAATATAGGAATTGAAGAAAGATGTTGTTTGAGGGATTCAAAGGCAGTCTGTGCTCGCTCAGTCCACTCAAAATTTTTGCTCTTTTTTATAATTTCAAAGAAAGGTTTGCACTTGTTCGTGGATCGTGAAACAAATCGGTTAAGGGCGGCTAATCGGCCTGTTAGGCTTTGTACCCTTTTACTACGAGTTCGGGGTTCTAGATCAATGATGGCTTTTATTTTGTCAGGGTTGGCTTCGATTCCCCTTTGGCTGACCATATAGCCCAAAAATTTACCCGAGCCGACCCCAAACGTACACTTTCTCGGGTTTAACATCATCTTGTACTCTCTCAAAACAGCAAACATTTTATTAAGATCGTTTAGATGATCGGATATGTCTGATGATTTTACCAACATGTCATCTACATAGACTTCCATAGTGTGACCTATCATTTTCTCAAACATCGTATTTACTAACCTTTGATAGGTCGCACCAGCATTCTTCAACCGAAAGGCATCATCTTGTAATGTGATAAATTCCACGAGCGAGAGAAGAATGATGTATTTTCTTCGTCTTACAGGTGCATTCGTATTTGGTTGTAGCCGAGTATGCATCCATGAAGCTCATCGATTTGTGTCCGCCGTGGCATCTACCATATAATCAATATTTGGCAATGGATAAGCTGTCTTAGGGGCATGCCTTATTCAGTCGGTAAAATCACGCACGGGCGCCACTAGCCATTGCTCTTCTTCACCAAAACAGGATTGGCAACCCATCGGGATAGAAGGCTTCCGGATGAATTGATTGTCTATCAACTTGATAACCTCGGCCTCGAGTCTTTGCTTGTCTGTCGGGGCCGAGCTTACGCTTTTTTACGGATAAGCTGGGCGGAACGTTAGATCAATATTGAGGCGGTGGCATGCATACTTAGGGTCAATTCCGGGCATGTCTGCATGAGTCCATGCGAAGACGTCAAGATTATTTCCCAAAAACTCAATCATCTCGGTTCGATATGGTTCTGGGAGATCATGACCAATACGCAATTGGCGCCCCTCGCTTGGCCTTCCAACGTTGATTGTATCAACCTATTCTACTGGTTCTGCCCGTTTTCTTTTCTTGCTCTGCCCCTCTTTGATCTGCAGGGGCAATTCATCTTCGTGGCGGCTCGTTCTCATTGCCGGCTCGCCTTCTTCCATCATCGGCTCCTTCCCGGTCGGCGACTGGATTATCTTCTGAGCGATCACCACTTTCCGCTCGGACTCCTCCTTGGGCAGGGGATCGCCTTGTGTGGTTCCACTGGTTTGTCCTCGTTCCACCACGTTAATCTCTACCGGTCGGAGTTTGAGAGAGCATTCTCGTGACTCCCTTTGATTCCCTTTATGTGTAGCCTCGCCATCAGATGTTGGGAATTTTATACAAAAATGATATATTGAAACGACTGCTTTTATATGATAAAGCAATGGCCTCCCAATGATAGCATTGTACTCCGAATCGGTGTTGATTATTTTGAATGTTGTCATGACGGTCCGTTTATGCAACCCTTGTCCCATTTGGATGGGCAAATCAACTTCCCCGGCGGGACTATCCTTCCTCCTCCAAACCCCCAGAATGCTATCGTTGCATGGACGGATATAGCTATCGTCCACGTTCAATCTTGAAAAGCTCGGACATAAATGTGACGAATAGCTTCGAGTCGATCAAAATTACGTGGACCGGAATACCCAAAATCGGTGCAATAATGACCGGGGGTCGAGAATGAGGATGGACCACCTGGTCGGCATCCGCATCGAGAACACAAAATGGCGGTGGGTTGGCCTTCCTTGATTTCCGCCACCCGAACTTGTCTTTCGGCGTTGGTTGCTTGTCTAACATCGACTTTCATTTTTTTACATTGGGCGGCTATCCTCGATTGTGTTAGTATTGATTCGATTTACACTCGACATCATGAGGATCTCCCTACCCTGGTTTTCGGCGGTGGTGGCGGGGAGAGGCTGGATTGGTTACGCGCTCGGATTGACACCTTGAGCGATGGGGTGGGGGCGGTAGTTCATGAACGTATCTTTTAAGACCGCCTTGCCGAACAATCCGTATAATTTCTCGATTAGATCTCGGCACTCATCGGTATCGTGACCTATTGATTTATGATAGGCACAATATCGGCGTGAATCTAATTTTGTCGGCTCGACCTTCAAAGGCGAGCGGAGGAGGTAACAAATTTAGACCATGTACTTCATTCCATATGGTGATGGAGTGTGGGTCAAAGTACTCCTCGGTGTAGTGACTTCGGCTCGCGCTTCTGGCGAGCCCTAAATCCGGTGGTCGGGTTTTCGAGAATGGTCTAAATCCCGACCCGGCCCAGCTCTTTGGTTCTTTCCTTCCGTCCTTTCTCACGCCCCCTGGCGGTGCTCGGGCGGTTACTTGCCATGGCTTCTTCCTCGCAAATATGGCGTTCGCGCGGACCAAAAATTCTTGGTGCGAGGTCGCCCCGATTCATGGATGGAGTAGTTAAACCAAGTCTCGGGGCAAGTCCGGCCATGGCTGCGATTAAAATGGCGTCATCGATCACGGTTCCATCTCTCGAACTTGCTTGTTGAAGCGAGAAATATAGCTTTTCGGGGCTCGTCCTTCCCTTGTTTGATGTTCACGAGGAGTCCTTAGGTGCGGCTCGGACTTTGGAGCGTTAAAAAATGCGTCGTAAGCGGAGGCGAGATCCCCCATGCGCGAATGGATCCTGTGGTAGGGTCTAAACCAACGGTGGGCTCGGTCGCCCAGTCGGTGGGAAGGCCTGCGAGAGGATGGCATCACTAGGAATTTGTCTGCAGTTCCATCCATGCTAAGTACTTGTGGCGTGAGTGGTCGGGTCGGTTTCCCGTTATAGAGACCAACCTAGGGGATTTTCAACTTTGGCGGTAATGGGGTCGCCGAGGATTCGGGAAAATGGCGACATAACAATTTGGTTGGTTCATTGCTTGGGGCGGTCTTCAAGGCATTGTTCGCCTTCGGGCCGCCTTCCAATTCGTTCAAACGACGACACGGGCGGTGTATTTCTACATCCCGTTCTGCCATAGGCTAGGGTCTTGGATCGATTGACCCTAATTTGCTCCCGCTCATCCAGGAAACTGAGTCGGGAACTTATCGATCGAGTGGGCAAAAAGGATCAACTCGGTCGTCCGGCGAACAACGAGTGGGCATGGCGATGTCGTGTTGGCTCGGTAGTGACTACGCTACGCGACTTTGTCCTTCTCATCATCTTCGCGGCGCCTTCATCACGACGGACACGTTGTTCATTACGGCGGCTTCTTGGGCTTCGTCATGAGAAAGCCGGGAACTTGAGGATTGATATTAACATTTAGTTGTGGATTGTGTGGGTTAGTGTTTACAAGGAGTGGAGGAGGTTCTTGAGAGTTTGTGGTAGCGAGAGTTTGTGATATGAGTTGGTTCATTTGCTTTGTACAAAAGTTGGGTTGGCAATTAGGCGAGCGAAAGGAAATAAAGTAGTGCTCCCCTACTGTTTGGAGCATATTTTGGCCATTAGTAGTGCGGCGGTTTGGTTGTTCAAATGTTGCTCTTGATGAAACGGGCATTTCTCATTGTTGACTCATTTTGTCTATTATGAAAAGGTTAAGCGTTAAATTTTACTTGGTTTTCACTTAACTTGCTTTTGCTTGGAATTACATTTGGACCAATACGGGCCCTCCTTCTAAGCGCCAATTTGTTGACGTGCGTTTTGGTCAACAAGCAAAAATATGTAAAAGATTTAACACGTGGAAATGTAAACGTGCGTAACGTGTGTTTATTTCTGGCTAATTCTGCCTTTTTTGCATAATGCCGAGCCGAATTATTGGGGTCGGTCTTTATGACAATCTTACTCTTTTTCTCTTTTTTTTTCGTCTGTCTCCCTTTAATCTCTCTCTATCCCACTTTTTATACCCCTTGAGTCAGTGGGTTTACAATAGTCATCTTTGCACTAACTAGTTATTAATTACTAAAAGAATTAAAGAAAGACACATGTCCCTCTCTAACTGTGCATGTCAGTCAAAACTTGCCACTTGTCGACTTCTCTTTATAACTTTCTGACATGTGGCAGTTTCTGATACCAATAAAGCGTTAAGCATGGGCGTGTGATTATTTTTATGAGTCTGTCGCGCATGCGTTTCCCGTTGAAATTTGGGCTTGGGGCTCGGGGCTCGGCAGCCGTGTTGCGGTTGGGCTCGGTAGCGGGCGAGCTAATTGCGTGGCGTGTCGCCACGCACCATTCGACGTCACCCGCCTGGTCTCCTACTCTTCCTGACGCGTGTCTTTGGATTGATGACGTGGATTAATTTCTTCGGCTCGGGTGGGCGTCATCAACACCAAATGACACAAACTCGACTCAAACGACACTAAAATACCCGAAAACAACGCAAAATCTATTCTAGAGCACTCAATACATTGGTATAAAATCAACATAACAAATACCCCCAAACTTAGGCGTTTGCTTGTCCTCAAGCAATTGCGGACTACGAAAATAAACAAACATGAAGGAAATAAATATAAAGACATGACTCAACAGACTAAGCGCAAAACTTCACAACCAAACTCATTCGTCAAATTTCGTTTCACTATCAATCAAGCACGTATTTTCACAATGTGATCATGAAGGTGGAATGTTCATGCCAACCCCGTTTTCATTATCCGGATAGATTCATGCAATCAAGTGTTTTCAAAATAATCCACTTTTTGAATATAGAGATGAGATGTAGGTCCCAAGGGGGTGTAAGTGTAAGGTTTAGAAGGGGGGTTGAATAAACCTTACCAAATTTTCGATTTAGTCCTTTTAAAAATACGAGTTGATTCTACAGTGTGTCCTTGATGGACGATCGATTTAGTCAATCAAGTAGAGTTAGTCTCTCAACGGACTCAACGAGTTTGTTGATGGAATAACTCATTGTTGACTCTAAATTAACTCAATTTGTGGTTTTGTTTTTATTGGAAGACTTAACACCCTTAAGTTTGATTAAGCAAGAGTTTAGTGCAAGTTTTAGTACTTGTATTATCAAGTGGATAGCAAATTTATCGTGAGATATAAACAGTTAAGATGCGGGAATTAAAAAGTCTTTGAAATGTAAATGACACAATGAAATTTTTATAGAGGTTCGAAGATGGGGTAATTCTTCTACTCCTCTCTTCTCCAACTCCTGGAGGAATCCACTAGGTAATGATCGGTTTACAAAGTGGTAACAGTCCGGATACAAGTCTTGATCACACTGGTGACTTGATCCTTTGGGACTCGATCTGAGACGCCTTGATCACTCGGTGGCTTCTCTTACGACTCGGCTTCTTCACAGGGCGTTTTTGCCTTGCTACTCTGACTCACTTGCTCAAGCTCTTTGGATTTGATCACGAAGCCCTCCAAAAGCTTAAGACTTGGTTCGACCTTGAACCTTCCTACAATCCTTCGTGGAATGTAGACCCCTTTTCTTTAAAAGTTTCCTCTTCAACTGATTGAAGTTATCTTTCCTTCACAGGTGAGTGTTGGATTGATGTGCTTCGTAATGTAGGCTTGAGGATTAATCTTGAATGATTTGAAAGTATTTCTGGTTACACTTTGATTGATTTCTTGAATGTTCGTGGGTTGGGTAACCTTCTCTCGAGTCATTCCTCGGCCTTTTATAGTGATCTTTCAAAAATTTGCCCGTTGAAGAGATAGGCTTATTTTTTAAAGTCACTTGCGATCGTTGGCTTGTCTTGTTGCGATCCTTGGAATTGCCATTTCCTCGTATGAATTGTTCTTTCACCTTTTCGAGTTCGACACGGTGTAGTGCTTCCCATTGGTTCATTCCTTTTGCACGCTTCTAGGATCGAGCACTCGAGAAAGGTGGTATGGAGATATTACTTGTTTAAGTAAATCTCTTGATTTACGTGCAACGGATCTTTCTGATTATCTCGACTTGATTGCATTTCCTTGCTTTCCCAGGTGACTTAGAGTCGACTTCCAATCATGGATGACTCTTCTTGTCACTTCAACTTGAGACTTGGCTTTTCTCGAGTTGACTTGATCGATACTCCACTTAGTTGCATTTGTTCTTCTTGATGAGAGTTCCGTCTACTCTTCTTTGCCATACTCAATTTGTCTCACAAAGCAGAGTCTTCCTTCCAGTCTTGATTGTCTTCTTGCATGTTAGGGCGTAGGCGACTTAACTCGGCTTGGCCACTCTAATTGTTACAATGCATTTTACAACAAGAATTGGGGTGCCAACTTTCTATTCTAAGTTTTACATGGCATTCATCAAAATCTAAACAATAAAATTCCTAACAATTTCCCCCTTTTTGATGATGCCAAAACTTAAACCATTCAAAAATGCAAAGCAAACAAAAGATACATACAGATAGTGTATTGACATAGAATGTATGCGTGAGAATCAATTCTTTTATTGATCATATCATTCTTGTTCTTTTACACAATTGTTTACAAGGTGTATCAGAGTACATATTTGCCTACACAGAAAAATAAAGAATTTATAGCTTTATTACAGAAGACTTACATTGTATGTATTTACATAGTGAAATACACGAAGGGTTGGACAACAACACTTCATCTCCTTCGTTGTCTCCTTCTTTCATCTTGTTCAAGATCTTCTTCTCTTCTTCTCTTTTTCTCGTCGTCAATTTGCCTTCTTTTTCTTTTCATATGCCTTCCTGGCGGCGACTTCATCTCTTCTTATTCTTTCTGTCTCTCCTCCCATAGCATTTGAGTTTGTCTCTTGTTTTCTTCTTCTAGTCTTTTTACATACTCAGCGTTAGTTTTAGCCACTTGCAAATTTGCTACTTGGTCAAGCCCAGCCCAGTAGATCCCTCCTTTCTTTCCTGGATCCACATATTCAATGTTTTTGGGCAGAGGCCTAGGTCTGAAGCTTCTTCATCCACTATCGCTTCTTCATCTACCTGCGGGCGTATCAGATCTTGGGTCTTCTTCTTTCGGTGAGTGACGGCGGAGTGACGTGCAGAGCGATCGGTGGTCTTTGCTGTCGGCTTCTTCACATAACATGAGACCCTTTTCCCAAGACAAGTCCCAAGCTTGAGCCATAGACATATTTGCAAAGTATCCCTCGATTCGAGCGTTTTAAATTCATCAAGCGATCGTGGCTCTGTCCCGACATCGAGATGGCATAAGTGTCTCTCGTCTCTTTGGAATGCCTCCGTGTTCTTTCAAGATGTTCATAATTCGGGCATCCATTCTTCCTTCCACTTCCTTCATCCCCGCTTCAATTGTTTTTCTCTTATCGGCCATGGATATAGCAGTGTTGGAGTGGCGAGTCACGAGGAGTTTTGCTGCTTATAATGTCAGCTGTGACAGGACCTTGTTGGGGGGTTTGTGCAATCATCAATGTCACATCTGTCGATCCTTCCCCCTCAACAGATTTTCCTTTCTTTTGTTTAGGTGCTTCCTCAGCTGTCTTTGCCTTCACAGCTGCTCCTTTCTTTTCAGCTTCAGATGCTTCAGATTTCTTTAGCGCCTTAAGGTATTCCTCTTCCCCCTTTTTGGCATCATCAAAGGATAGAGGAACCCCAGGGAACATGCTGGCAAGCAGGAAGTCGAGCCTGCTGATAGTCGAGTTCTGCTTCAAGTCTGCTGCGTTGTAAGCAGCACGGAATTCGGATCGAGTAGCGTTGGACTCTGCTGAAATCAGCTTCATCTCAGCCATGAGAAGGCTGAATTTTCTAGTCATGTGTTCTTCCAAACGCTGTAGATCATTCGTATTTTGCTCACGCAGCAGCTTTATCTCGGCAGTATGAGCTTCATGCATGTGCTCAATATGTTCTCTCAGCTTCGTTTTTGCATCAGCATTTTCACTCTCCATACCGGCACTTGTTGAACAATGTCCGAAGAATCGACTTGTTCCACACGCATTGTTCTTCTTTGTTGCCACCATTCCCGATCACGGATTTGTTATGCCTCTTAAATCACCTGTAAGGTTGGCATCTGTTGTCGGTCGCATGTCCAAAGAGGCGATGCCTCTCCATCCGTTCAATCTCGGCAAATAGTGCCTTGAACACCTCTCGAACTTCGGTGATTCTTCCCGTTGCGGTGATGGCCATACAACATCAAAGTCATAAGCGTACCGGAACAATGGTACGATGAGAAAACGGAGCTGATGCGTGATAGCGTGCGCGTTCATTCTCTCGACTCTTCATGGAGGTCGGGTACCTCCAGGGAAAAAGGAAAAGATTCTATAAAAGATTCATCACCACCCACCGGGATTTGTTCGATGATGAGCGGTGCGCGTGAAGTTCTTTTAGGAATCGACCTGCTGCGACTTGAGGAGCCTGTGCGGTGGTCTCTTGTTCACCGGTGGGTCTTGTTGTGAAGTGGACCCCTTGCTTTTGAGCCTCATTTGTCTCAACAGCTTTGTTGGTCTCAGGTGATTTTTCCATTTGAGTAAAGGCGGTCCTCGGCCTTATCGAAGCGTCATCGGACGATGATGAGATTTCCATTGGTGGCTCATCATCAAAGTTAAAGGTTTGACGAGTAGTCTTGGGATTAGACTTGCTCGTGCTTGGAACATCCCGGTGAGTCTTTTGGATTTGGCACGGGGATGACTCGGCTTCTTCATCGCCTTCCGATCCCGAGAAAGGTTACATTAGGATTATCCTGGGAATCATGAAGTGCGCTTATCTCCTTCTCGGATGGGTCGATGATAGCAGGAGGGATGTTCTCTACTTGACCTCTTTACCCGGGAAGTCTCAACCTCTGTGGGCCTTGCCTCCGCAGTCTCTCTGCGGCGAGGCCTTAGTCCTCCCTTTCGACGTGATGTCACCTGTCTTAGGGTCTTCTGTGGTGGCATCCATTGGAGTCTCAACCCCATGGATTGCACTTTCATCGCCCAGTGTTAACTCCCGGGCATTCCTTCCTTCGTGCCTCGACCGCATCAGCGGCGTCATTAGCCTTCAGAGCGGTTGGCACCTCGTGAGAGCAGTCTCAACATGCCGAGCTTCGTTGATGGTAACTTCTTTGTTCTTCTTGTGTTTGTAGTTTCTCTCCTTCGCCTCCTTGATTCGTTGTGGAGTCATCTGCAGCATCCTCCGACCTTGCCTTTGCGGTGGAGGGAGTTTCCCCCTCACCGGCGCGCACCCGGTGAGTGACTTGGAATGGGGTCACTCGTCTCCAAACTCCCGGCTGTTTCGATTGAATGTTCAGCCGTTGGGGCGGTGGTAAAACACCTTCAATAGGGGTTGGCTCATTGGGGTCCCCATTGTCCCGGTTCATCGCCAAATCCCTTATTGCCTTCTTCCGAGTGAGTTGGGGAAGTGGTGGCAGCAACAACGATGGCGATTTCTTGAACCACTCCCATTGGATCAATTTCACCGTGTGTTCGGAGGACTCTCTGGTCCCTCCATCGTCTTTGCTCGTGAAGGATTCGGATTCATGCAATGCTTGCTGCATTTGCAACTCTTCAGAAAGCGAAGCATTCTCCAGGATCCTCATCAGCATCGGAGAAGACATCAAGGAGAGGATGTGTGTACGGTAGTGGTGAGGAGATAGGGCGGATGTTGGTCTTCTCACGTGCCTCGGCTTCCTCGACTTGCTTTTCTCTCTCCTTTTCCTTGAAAATCTGCAGGATGTCTATGCGATTGTCTTCATCAAGTCTTTGGGAGCACGATGTTTAGTCCAAGGAAATTTAGCGATTCCTTCTTCTTCTATAAACTCGTGTCGTTGGAACTGTTCCTTGACTTACTCAACTTCCATTTCCTCCACTCACGCAGACGATTTTGGATGTCCGGGTAATGTGGAGATAGGATCATTACATCACTATCCGCTCTAGCGAGTTCTTCTTGTGTTTGTTTGTGTGAACTACAGTTTGTGTCTTGAGTTGCCTCTGTGATCGCCTTCAACAGACTTGGGCTGTTTCATCAACTACATCCGGAGACTCTACTTCTCCAGTGATCTCCGATATCTCTGCTCTAGTGAGTGGTGACTCGGTGGTTTCTCCGACTCGGAGCTCTTGATAATTCGTCTTCGTCTCTAGTTTGTACCAGAGGGATTTCGGTTCGGAGACGGTGTCCCTCGAGTCTTGGGCGGGGGGCGTCTTTGGTGTCTTTTTCTCGAGGAGCGAGGCCGTCGTGGCTTCTCGGTTCTCCTCTTTTTGACGATCGGAGAAGGTATTTGTGAGTCCTTCTCGACCCTGCTGCAGGGGCGGGAGACACGGCTCTGGGGGGGTGACTCTGCTGGGCGGGAGCAAGTTTGGTTTTCTTTCTTTGGGGGCGTGATCTTCTTAGTAGTCTTCTTTGGGGGCGCTTTCTTCTTGGGTGGAGAGGAAAATTTGTATCTTGGTGGTGATTCCCCTCACTTGTGTCGCTCTCTTGGCGTAGGCTCTCTTCTCACGTGCGCCGAGAGAGGTTTGCTCGAACATCCTCTTGTTAACATGGAATGTCTTCCCAAGACTCCTTTCACCTCCATTAGCCGGCCAATCACTAGGCCATATCCTAGGGATCCTCCAAATGTGCCATCTTCCTTGAAGGATTTGTTCCCACGCTCGCGAGTCTAACTGTAGACAAACTCGGCCCAGATTTATCTTCTTTTCTGCGATGATTGCGGCCATTCTGATCGGCTTTGCTTTTGATAGTTGGTCAAAGCCTGCCAAATTTGATGTCAATACATTTGGCAACTATGTCCAATGACTTGTGATAATCCTCCTTGGTGATCTCTTGTTTCTTTGTGTATATTATTTTATCAGCCTGATTGGCTTGGCTATTTCTTTCCAAGCATCGGCCGGAGTTTACATCAACTTCGTTAATCTCTCGATGCTCCTTCATTTTTAGTAGTGAGCGGTGTTGACCAAATCCTTGGCGAGAGATAGTCACCGCTTTCCGTGAACAGATGACTTTATTCCTTCATCGTGAATCTCGGCATTCACGTAGAATTGTGCGACCTCCTCCACATATGTCATCGGATATTCTAACGCGTAAACGGTTTAACCAGGCGTTTCCAACTTTTCAACGATTTTCTTCACTAGGGTGTCGTCGGACCTGTTTCACCATTCCGTCGAAATCCACCGTAGAGCCGGTGTGGATTTGCTTTCCTAACTTGGTAAAGTCATAAGTTGGTGCCATTTTTCAGGATTATATCGAAGAAAAACTCAGAAATTGATTTGAAGATAGATAGGGTTTCGAGAGAATTTTTGCCTTTGCTTTTGAGAGAAAGAAATGAACAGGTTTGAAGTGTGAGAGAGAAAAGAGGCGAAAATGGTTTAAATATGGTTTATGAAAGGGCGTGCGGGTGGTTTTGAAATGTGATCGAAATCAACGGCTTAGATTTTTCACGCCTATTTAGCATTTAATGTCTCGTATTTAATGCGGCAGCATTTATATCCAATCATAAGCTTGGTGTGCAGCTTTATGTCTGTACACATCATCATTATGCTGACGTATTCCTTAAAACATTCCCGCTTAGTCAAAACGACTGCGTTTTTGTCACTTTGCTCATAAGTGACTCAGCTTATCCCTTAGCTGATTTAACTCTACTCCTCACAGTTCTTTCAGTGACTCAGCTATCAGCTGACTCGGTGTAGTTGTCTTTCCGTCTGGTGATTTCTTGGTGATTTGTGTGTTCGACTCCTTTTTTTTTTTTTGTGTTCCATTTCTTTTCTTTGAGTTTTCTCAATGTTAACTCAGCTCAATTAACCCCAACTCATGCTTGAGTTCTTCAAATCTTGACTCACATAATGGTTTTGTGAAGATGTCAGCTAGTTGTTTATCAGTTGAGATATATTCCAGGATGATGTCCTTCTTTTCAACATGATCTCTTATGAAGTGATATCTGACATCAATATGCTTTGTTCTTGAATGCAACACAGGATTTTGAGTGATTGCAATTGCACTTGTGTTATCACACATGATTGGAATTTCTTTTTCCTCAACTTCATAGTCTCTCATTTCTTTGTCTCATCCATAGGACTTGGGCTAACTTGTTTGCATGACTATGTATTCTCCGCTCACTTGTTGTAGAGGTGGCTATTGAATTTTGCTTCTTGCTAAACCAGGAAATTGCTTTGTTCCTAGCATTTGACATGTGCTGAAGTGCTCTTTCTGCCCACTGCATCCAAAGATAGTCGAATCTGAATAGCCAATTAGCTTGAATCCTCCTTCCTTTGGATACCATAGGCCTACTTCTTGGCTTCCTTTCAAGTATCTCAATATTCTCTTAGTTTCTTTGTCATATGGCTCTCTTTTGGAGCAGATTGAAATCTTGCACATACACCTACAAACAAAGGTGATGTACGGCCGCTTCTTTGTGAGATAAAGCGATGATCCAATAAGTGCTCACGTATCTTGTTTGATCTCTGGCTTGCCATCTGCATCCATGTCCATTTTGGTGATGTGTTCATTGGTATTTTTCTGAAGACTTCTCTTCCATACCAAACTTCTTCATTAAATCTCACGGTGTATTTTGTTTGACTTATGAAGGTTCCATCCTTCATTGTTTCACTTGAAGTCCAAGGAAGAATGTCGGCTCTCCCATCATGCTCATTTCAAATTTACTTTACATGAGGTTTGAAAATTTTTCACTGACTCTTTGTTTGTGGATCCAAAAATGATGTCATCCACATATATTTGAACAAGCGAGTATACTCTTTTTGTCTTGAATTCTGAAAAAGTTCTATCTACTTTTCCTTTTGTGAATCCATTTTTGGTTAGGAATTGTGACAAAGTATCATACCATGCTCGGGTGCCTGTTTCAATCCATATAGAGCTTTCTTGAGTTTGTATACCTTGTCTCCAAGAGTCTTCCGCTCAAATCCACGGAGGTTGTTCAACATACACTTCTTCTTCCAATAAACCATTTAGGAATGCACTTTTTACATCCATCGATCGATATACAATGAAATTCTTGTGAGCTGCATAGGCAAGAAACATCCTTATAGCTTCCAATCTTGCTACGAGGGGCAAATGTTTCATCAAAATCTATCCCTTCTTCTTGGCAATATCCTTTGGCTACTTGTCTTGCTTTGTTTCTTACCACAGAACCTTCCTCGTTCATCTTATTTCGAACACCCATTTGGTGCCAATAACATTTTGATGTATGGGTCTTTGCACTAATTCCCACACTTTATTTCTTTCAAACCGATTGACTCTTCTTGCATAGCTTGAATCCAATGTGTGTCGTCCAATGCTTGTGACACGTCTTTGGGCTCTATTTGTGAGATGAAGCATGTGAACATGGCTTCTTGTTGAGTTTCGGATCTTGTTTTGACACCTTCTCTTATATCTCCAATGACAAGTTACGTGGATGGTCTCTTAGCCATCTTACATCGAGGTTGGAGTAAGTTAGCCGGATTGATCGACTTGCAAATTTGTGTTCGTGGTCGACTCTCTCGTAATCACTTAGTTGCAAATTTTCATTTGTTTTTGAGATTCGGCTATCTCATCTTCTTCGAATTGATAATTCCGGCTTGGCTTCAAAGATAGGGACTCTTACAGTATGGTTGGATGATTGACTTATCGGTGACTCTTCAATGTCTTCTCCATTTACATTTGGCTCATCGAAGACTACATGAATGGATTCTTCGTAACCATAGTTCTTTTGTTGAGTATCTGTAGGCTTTGCTTTCATTTGAGTATCCTAAGAAGATACCTTCATCGACTTTAGCATCAAAAGCCTTTAGGTTGTCTTTGCCATTGTTGTGGATGAAGCATTTACATCTAAATATTACGAAATATGCAACATTTGGTTTTCTTCCGATCCGGATCTCATAGGAGTCTTTGTCATTTGTCTATTTATCATACATCTGTTTTGGGTGTAGCAAAAGTTCGTGTTGATTGCTTGACCCCAAAATCTTTTTGGTAACCCCGCTTCACTAACATGGTCCTTCTTTGCTTCTTTGAGGGGTTCTTTCCTTCTTTCTCGCAACTCCATTCTGTTTGTGGAGTTCTTCTTTGCTTGATAGTTCATGACCAATACCATTTTCAATACAATCGAGTTATTATTCCATTGACAAATTCAGTTCCTCTGTCGATCTTATTTTGATAATGGTTTGTCTCTTCTCGTTTTGAATCCTCTTCATCATTGTGGTAGTTTTTGTAGAGTTTATTTCTTCTTACACATGAAAATTGTCCATGTATATCTTGATTAGTCATCTACTACCACCAAGGTGTATTTCTTTCCACTTATGTTTGGTTCCATTTGGGCCAAATAGATCCATATGAAGCAGATGCAATATTCTTGTTGAGGATGGGCATGTCTTTTCTTTGAATGACGACTTGATTTGTTTTCCCTTCGACATGCGTCACATATACTCTCCTTCTTGTATATCGAGTCCTGGAAGTCCTTCCACAAGATTACTTACGGCAAGCTTGTTAATCGTTTTGAAATTCAGGTGACTCGGCTTTTTGTGCCACAACCAACTTGATTCATTGCGCTCTTTGCCGATGAGACAAGTCTTTAGGTGTTGCGATTGACCAATCCACTACATACATATTTTTCTGTCTACATCCTTGCAAAGACAACTTCATTTGATTCAATATCTTTGATTTGGCATATACCCATGTTGAATCCAACGTTGTAGCCCTTGTCACAGAGTTGATGATGCTCGATAAGTTGAAGTTGAGTCCTTCAACATATGCAACATCCGTGATTTCTAATCCATTCCTCTTGATGGATCCAATGCCTCTTATTTCGCCAGAGCTTCATTTCCTCCAAATATGACTTTTGCTCCTTTAACTTCCTTGAATTTTGACAGATTTTTCTTATTTCTGTCATATGTCCGGAACAGACCACTATCCATGTACCAGGTTCCTTGGCACTTCACTGTTCCTTGAACCGCAATCAAGGAAATTAAGTTTTAGGTACCCATACTTGTTTGGGTCCCGAGGGGTTAGAATTGTAAGATGATCCAACCAACCTATAGCCAAATGATTTGACTCTAAGGGGTTGCCATCTATCAGTGCCATAATCATAATTAATCCTGGCAAATTGCTTGGGGATTCTAGGTTCATACTGTTTGTCTCTTTTGTCTGTATGCTGCATATGTGTTTTAGCAATTGCCTTACTTGGGTAGTTGTGGTGTCTTTGAGTGTAGTGCCTAGGTGCATACGTGTGATGATGAAAGCTCTTATGCTTTTGGAATGGCCTTTCTTTGAGTTCTAGGCCTTTGCCATTTGGGCTTATATTCCATAAGTCTATCTTTGATAGTTCACATTATTCCAATCGGCTTGGCTTGGATATTTTCTACCATTCCCATCATATGTATTTCTTTTATGGGTTTTTGGGGTTTTTGGTAGCTCTGCTTCCTCTTTCTGAGTATTTTTGTTTGAAGTTTCTTTGAGGACTGGTGAATCTCTTCTCGGTGTCCTTTTCAAAGACACTCAACAAGTTGTTTTCCTTTTCCTTTATAACCAAGGCCGTTTGCTTGTTATTGTGCTTTGGAGCGAATGTGTGTGCAACATTTAGAGTTTTGGATTTTTCGGACTCTTCATGGCTTGAAGATCCTTTTTCCAAAATTACTTTTGAGGTTTGACATAGCACAGAGGAATTAAATCCTAAGCCTGTTTTGTCTCCACATTCTCTTTGACTCATAATAAGATCATCCAATGATTTAGATGCCTTAGTGAATGAGGCAATAACATTCTTGAGGTCATTCTCCCTCTTTTCTATAGCAGCAATTTTCGCTATTAATTTAGCATTTTCACCTTTAAACTTTCATTCTCATCACTATTTGACTTAGAGTACTCGGCTCCTTAGTCGACTTTGAGTTTTGACTTTTGAGTAGGCTTTTGTTTTCCTCATTCAATAGTGTGTGTGAGGATTTAATGTGTTCAAAATCTTTCATCATTTTGCCTAATGAATCATAAAGATCAAGAGGTGATGAAGTGTGTGTGTCACGGTCACTATCACTAGAGTCCGAGTTTGATGAGTTAGAGTGTACCTCATCTTCTTGGTCGAGTTGATCTTGTTCCTTGGCCATCAAGCGGATCGGGGCTTCTTCTTGAGTCACTTGAGTAGTCGGCTTCTTTGCTCTCAATCATTTGTCTCTCTTGACTCGGTTGTTTCAGTGATCTCTGCATGACCATCATTGCCTTTTTCTTTTCTTGTCTTCTTTCTCTCGAAGACCTTCCTTTCTTCTTCATCCTCGTATTTGTTGACTACAGGATATGAGCGATCAATGGCATAGTGACCTGGTTGTCTGATTCCAACATAGATTCAGCCTTTTGATCGGCTCTTTCCATTCTTGGATTGTCGCCCTTTGATACTCAACTTTTTGATGATCATTGTTCTCTTGGTTGGCCTATCTTCCCTTGATTTGGAGGAGCCGAGTGTCTTCTCGGAAGATTCACCCTTTCCTCTCTTGTAGTTCTTATTGAAGAACTTGTTGAACCTCTTAACCATCGGGGCAATTTCTTCCGGGTCAATGACTTCTTTGACCTCGGCTCTCTTCCCATCTTTAACAATTAGAGCAAATTTGTTTTGGGTGCAAATTGTCTCTTCCTGGTCTTTTCTTCTCGGCTCAAACTCGTAGGCTTTGAGGTCCGAGAATAACTCATGGTTGGATGTCTTTGATAGGTCCATGGAATGTCTCGGTGCCATGACCTTCATTTCCCATTCAATTTGGAAGACTTTTAGGATTTTCATACACATTTCTTCCTCGTGTATATTCCTTTTCAAGTGCGAACAGACTCATTTGTGATTTCGTGAACCGAGCATCCGGTTGATCCAGGTTTTCTCCCGAGATCATTTTGAAGTTCTCAAATTTCTGATGACCACTGATAATTTGTTTTCTTTTATTTGCTTTCGAGCCTTCACAAATCAATGTCGGCTTGTCCCGCATTTCTTTAGCCGTTTTGCATGATTTGACTTTATTGAACATGGCTTTGTCAAGGTTTTGTAAAGGATGTCCTTGGCTACATTGTCCAGGTTGTATCTTTTTTCTGTCATCATTTGTCCACTCGGTTCTTGGTTTTTCAACCATGACCGGGTGCGGGAGCAACATCTTCTTCTCCTTCATTTTGCAACTCTTAAATGCAATTTTGTGTTCACCTTTAAGATTTGCAGAGGCCCATCTTCTATCACTATCCACATCTCATCATGTAATCTTTGATAGATGAGCTCGCATACGAATTTTCCAATCATCAAATTCTTCAATAGTGAACATAGGGATGCGTGTCAAATTTGCTTCCATGATAATAAATTTTAATGATAAAAAGAGTTTCGAGAGTTTAAGTACTAAAGCGGACTTTGAAAAGTTTGGAGATCTAGTTCAAGAACCGGTGCGGAGGGTTCAATGAACCAACCACTCGATACCACTTGTAGGTCCCAAGGGGTGTAAGTGTAAGGTTTAGAAGGGGGTTGAATAAACCTTACCAAATTTTCGATTTAGTCCTTTTAAAAATACGAGTTGATTCTCTGTTTGTGTCCTTGATGGACAGTCGATTTAGTCAATCAAGTAGAGTTAGTCTCTCAACAGACTCAATCGAGTTGATGGAATAACTCAGTTGTTGACTCTAAATTAACTCAATTTGTGGTTTTGTTTTTTGGAAGACTTAACACCCTTAAGTTTGATTAAGCAAGAGTTTAGTGCAAGGTTTAGTACTTGTATTATCAAGTGGATAGCAAATTTATCAGCAGATATAAACAGTTAAGATGGAGGAATTAAAGTGCTGAAATGTAAATGACACAATGAAATTTTTATAGAGGTTCGAAGATGGGGTAATTCTTCTACTCCTCTCTTCTCCAACTCCTGGAGGAATCCACTAGGTAATGATCAGTTTACAAAGTGGTAACAGTCCAGGATACAAGTCTTGATCACACAGTGACTTGATCCTTTGGGACTCGATCTGGAGACGCCTTGATCACTCGGTGGCTTCTCTTACGACTCGGCTTCTTCACAGGGCGCTCTCCTTGCTACTACGACTCACTTGCTCAAGCTCTTGGGATTTGATCACGAAGCCCTCCAAAAGCGTAAGACTTGGTTCGACCTTGAACCTTCCTACAATCCTTCGTGGAATGTAGACCCCTTTTCTTCAAAAGTTTCCTCTTCAACTGATTGAAGTTATCTTTCCTTCACAGGTGAGTGTTGGATTGATGTGCTTCGTAATGTAGGCTTGAGGATTAATCTTGAATGATTTGAAAGTATTTTGGTTACACTTTGATTGATTTCTTGAATGTTCGTGGTTGGTAACCTTCTCTCGAGTCATTCCTCGGCCTTTTATAGTGATCTTTCAAAAATTTGCCCGTTGAAGAGATAGGCTTATTTTTGAAAGTCACTTGCGATCGTTGGCTTGTCTTGTTGCGATCCTTGGAATTGCCATTTCCTCGTATGAATTGTTCTTTCACCTTTCGAGTTCGACACGGTGTAGTGCTTCCCATTGGTTCATTCCTTTTGCACGCTTCTAGGGTCGAGCACTCGAGAAAGGTGGTATGGAGATATTACTTGTTTAAGTAAATCTCTTGATTTACGTGCAACGGATCTTTTCTGATTATCTCGACTTGATTGCATTTCCTTGCTTTTCCCCAGGTGACTTAGAGTCGACTTCCAATCATTGGATGACTCTTTGTCACTTCAACTTGAGACTTGTCTTTTCTCGAGTTGACTTGACTGATACTCCACTTAGCCGCATTTCATTTGCTTCTTGATAGAGTTCCGTCTACTCTTCTTTTGCCTACTCAAATTTGTCTCACACGGTGAGTCTTCCTTCCGATCTTGATTTGTCTTCTTGCATGTTAGGGTGTAGGCGACTTAACTCGGCTTGGCGACTCTAATTGTTACAATGCATTTTACAACAAGAATTGGGGTGCCAACTTTCTATTCTAAGTTTTACATGGCATTCATCAAAATCTAAACAATAAAATTCCTAACATGAGATGCTTACCGGACTCCATAGGCTTGTCTTTCACACTAATCTCCACTATTGTAGGCTAATGTAACACAAGGATCAATAGGACTTTTAAAGCTTGTAATGTGGGCTTAGGGTAAGGTAGGAAAATATAGGATTAAGTGGCTCAAATCACCCAAACACACAATTATCACTTTTAATCAACAATCAATACTACCCTTCGCTTTTTGACATCCCCAATGTTTATGAACCTTCAATCCACTGATTTTTCTCTTTTCATTTTTTTTCTCTCTCTTTTTTTTTTCTTTTTTTTCGGAACCCCCAAACTTATTCTTTTGCATACATGGGATTTTATATTTTCTTTTCTCGGGTAACTTCATTCAATTAAATACAGACCCTTCTCATCATACCCTTCTCAACCTTCAACATTTTTCTATACTTTGTGTGTATGAGTGATGGGTAATTAGGATTTTCACATTTAGGCTCTGGGTATTAGATTGGTTGCCAAAGAAACGGGTTTATACGGCTCAAAGGGGGACACTAGGAAAAATATAATGCAAAGGTAGGCATTTTAGGCTCTGGCTTGTTCAAAGATGGCCTAAATCACTTCCTTAATGTTACCTGACCTAGGATTTTGCCTCGACTAGTGATCAGACAAGTTCTAGCATCCGGCGGGATCATAAAGGAACCACTCAATTGCATAAATCGTCCCCAAATAAATCAACAGAGTTAAGCACATAGATGGAATTAATGGAAAGAAGATTAAATCACAGTTCAACACATGCTTTCTTGACCGTTCAACTCATATTCGACAAATTCACTTAGTCATGCAGTTTCACAGTTTTACAAATGACCCGACTCGACTCTAGACTCTTTTTTCGTTTTTTTTTTTGACTCAAAACTCAACTCGATGAATAAAAATAGACTGCACCCCCCACCCCCAAACTTAAAACGACATTGTCCCCAATGGAGAGGTGGGAAAAAGGATTTTCCTGGTAGCCAAGGAGCGAAGGCTCCTTAAGTCATGTGGTACTACTACGTGTAGGAGGTGTCTCGTATAAGCGTACAATGCATCCTGATGCACAAGTTCGTGGTGTTGTATGCCTCCGAGGTATGGTCTTGTTCTTCCCATTCGCCTTGGCCCGAGCCCTCTTTGGTTTCGCATCTTTGTAACCTAGCAAGGTGGACAAGAAAATAAAACTCGTGGAACCATGGAATTTGGTTATGGGTGAGAACTCGAAAATCAAGGCACATACATAATGCACCCAAGTAGAAAATATAGTGCCATGTCAAAAAGATAAGCAAAGATATGCAAGATAGCACTAAACAATGTGAAATTGTCATTGGGGCATTTTATCAAACACCTCATATGCATGAATTTGGTCAAAGATAGTGAATGCCATTGGGAAATCAATGCAATCCCAAAAATCAACACCAAGCCTAAGTTTAGCATTAACAAGCAATCCACAATCCACAAATAAGAGGGGTGGGGTATGATGCAACTTACTACTCCTAAAAATGCAAAAAATTCAAAAAAAACAAAAATAACTACTAAACTATATTAAAACTAAGAAAGCAATAAAAGGGGCTTGGGTTGCCTCCCAAGAAGCGCTAAGTTTACAGTCTTCAGCCAGACTATGTCAGATTATCCTCAAGTTGGGGCTCCAATAGGCATGTTGTCCACATTTCCCTTAGAAACTTCCCAACCTCCAATGTCTTCAGTTATATTCCCAACCATCTGCTTACCATCATTTAATTCAAATTTTATCCTGTTGGTTGGATGGATGGTGAATACAACTTTCTCCTGATTTACCCGCAATGTTAGCTCCCCCATTTCTACATCGATCAAAGCCCGAGCTGTAGCTAAAAATGGTCACCCAAAGATGATAGGTAAGTTCTTGTCTTTGTTCGCGTCCAACACTACAAAATCCACAGGAAAAACAAATTTATTAAATCTTACCAACACGTCTTCAATGATTTCCCATGGATAGGCGATGGATCAATCAGCAAACTGCAAAGTGATGTTGGACGGCTTCACCTCCCCGAGCCCATACTTCGTCACATCAGAAAGAGATATCATATTCACACTGGACCCAAGATCACAAAGTGGTTTCTCAAAGGATACTCCTCCAATAGTACAAAGAATAGTGAAACTCCCTGCATCCTTCATTTTCTGAGGTAGTTTACTTTGGACTATTGCACTACACTCCTCTGTCAAATAGAGAGTCTCAAAATCTTCCAACTTCATTTTCTTGGATTCCATTGGTTTCGCATAAATAGGTGATTCTTCGGGGCCAGGCTGAAATTTTTGCTTCCTTTTTCACGTAAATTGCATTGCAATGTTCTCTCGGATTAACCTCTGTATCACTCGGGAACTTTCCCTTCTGCTGTAATGAATTCACTGTTGTAGCCAACTGACCCATTTGTGTCTCGATCGACCTAATGTGTGTCTCCATTATGCTCATCTTAGTATTCAAACCATCAATCTGCGCCTCACTCCTATTCATTCAATTTCTGGTCTCTCCGATCAATGAGCCGAGCATCTCCTCAAGCGACTGTTTATTTTCACCTCCGAGTGCATTGGAACTGGATGGGTTTGGATAACTCGAAGGTGGATTCAATACGTTCCTGTTGTTGCTATAAGAGAGATTCTCATGATTGCGAAGTCCCGGGTGATAATGAGTTGGTAATGAATTACCTCGGTTATTAAAATCCTGGTTATTCACATAATTGACTTGCTCGGCCTCGTGAGTGGCGGCTGCTTGAATGGCTGCGGGTGGAAGTGCGGCTTGTTGTGGTGTGCCACCGGTATTCATGATTGCTAATTGCTTTGTCAGACTCGAGATTTGAGTTGCCAAAGCTGACCTCTCGGAGGGCCATTGATAGTTGTTTGTGGCTATTTCTTCAAGAAGAAGTAAGGCCTCAGTCGGTGTTTTAGCCATCAATGTACCTCCTGATGCCGCATCTAGTATCATCCTCGTATGCTCATTCAACCCATTGCAAAAATATTGAACTCTCTGCCAGTCTGCATAACCATGTTGTGGGCATCTTCGCAACAGATCCTTAAATCGCTCCCAAGCTTCGTATAACGTCTCAAAATCAATCTATTGGAATTGGGCTATCTCGCTCTTTAGTTGGAGTGTCTTGCTGGGAGGGAAGACTTTTGCTAAGAATTTTTGAGTCAGATCATCCCAGCTCGTAATACTCCGAGTGGCGAACGTCTGTAACCACTGCCTGGCCTTATCCCAGAGTGAAAACGGGAAAAGCCTCAATTGAATGGCCTCATCAGTCACACCATTCATCTTGATGGTGTCACAATTTTCCAAGAACGTGGCCAAATGTGTATTCGGATCATCCACTGGACTCCCCCCAAACTGATTCTGTTGAACCATGCTTATGAGGCCCAGTTTCAATTCGAAATTATTCGCATTTATGAGTTGGCGCACAATTCTAGAGTAGTTCTAGTTCACGGTCGGCAGAAAGTAATCCCGGATTGCCCTTTCTGGTGCCTCAGGCTGTGGTGGCACATTCACGACCCGATTTCTGTTATTCGCATTGTCCCCGCCTTCTGCCATTGCTCAATTCTCTGCTCGCTTTGCTGCTCGGATTACTCGAAGTGTCCTTTCAATCTCTGGATCAAAAGGAAGCAAATTAATATCTTTGGAATCTCGCATGAACAGACAAGTCAAATGAGAAAAATGAAATTATAATTCCTAAACTAATCTAGATTAGGATTAAGACTACGTGGTAATAGTATTAGTTTAAAATAGGATAAAACAATCCCCGGCAACGGCGCCAAAAACTTGGTCGCGAAATACTTACCGCAAGCGTACGGTGTCAAGTTTTAGTATTGGTTTTGAAAGTAGGGTTATCGTCTCCACAGGGATTGTTATCGAATTTTATACTAAGTACTATAATTAAAATAGCTTAATTCTATCTAGAAATCGGAAAGAGATGAGAATTTATTAAACTAAAAAGAAAACTAAAATTAAATAAATAATTGGTTCAGACAAGTTATCAAACACTTAAGATATGAATTCTAGGGTTGATTTCACCTAGTTATCCCCTATGTTTTCAATCCAGTTTATTAATCACAAGTTATTAATCTATAAGCCAATATTCCTACCGTTTATCACTTCCTCTCTCGAGTGCCAAGTGATTCTAGGTTCCAATTTCTGATTTCGATATCTCTATAAAAATCATAAATTAAACCCTAATACGCTCAATGAATATTCTATCACGGGCTTCAAAAGATTCATAAACCTCTCGGTTCTATGAAACCCTAGGTTGTGCTATTTTATGGCCAGACGTTCAATTACCTCTCTCGAGCGTCAAATCAAACACGCCAAACAATCTAAATTATTTATCAGATAATCCAGATGCAATCAAATCAAATAGCACAAATAGATTAAATAATATGCGAGTTTCATAAACTGGAAATCAAAACATAGGTTCAAACGTAAGTTACATCAATCCCCTAGAAAAATAGGTTTAGCTCATAATTAATGTATAAGAACTCATGGAGAAATAATTATACATCTCAAAAATCGACAAAGAAAAGCAAAGAAAGAATTGAGAAGAAAAGAGAAGGAATTCTCTTGTGTCCAGACGAGAAGTGCCTCCAATTGTCGTCCCGAACCCTAGCTCTGTTCTCTTGTCTTGTGGTGTGCTCAAAATAATGTCCGACTCCCTTGTTTGTACGTCACTTATCGTATTTATAGGTGTTAAACCCTCGAAAATCCATCCAAAAACGGCCCAAAAATATAAGCCCGATTTTCGGCCGGACCGCGTCTACTGGTAGCTAAGCCGCGCAGCCTTGCAAAGAAGGCAATGAACATGCCCATTATGCCATTTGGCGCGCTCTGCGCCTTGCCTCCGTGTCTTTGCGCAGAATGCGCTGAAACCAACCTTCTTTGCCTTCGCTGCTCATGTCCTGCTTTGCACTTGTTGTACACCGGTCGGGCGCTGCAGACCCCCTTGGGCTGCGCAGCGCCTTAACATCCTCCTCTTGTTGTTTGCTTTTTTTGGCCTGGGCTGCGACCCTTGGTATAGGCGCTGCAGCGCGCCGTCCCCTACTGTTGCTTGCATTTTGGCGCGCTGTAGTCCTTGGCCCGGGCGCTGCAGCGCGCCCTCGTCCCTTTCGCCACTGTACTATTTTCGACCCCCGCGCTGCGGCGCTCGTCTGTGAATATTATTTTCGCATTTTTCAACTTGTAAAATGCGATTTTCACCTTACAAACACGTTTTTCGTCGTTCTTGAATAATTTCGGCTCTCAAGATCAGTCTCGATTCTCAAACGACACCAAATGACACAAAATCGATTCAAACGACACTAAAATACCCGAAAATAACGCAAAATACTGATTATTAGCTTAGCCAAATAGCAGCTAAGTAGAGTATATAGAAGACTTGCTGAAGTATGCAGAGAAGAATCAGTTGAGTCACAACTAAGTGGATCAGAAGACCTTCAGTCAAGTACATCAGCTAAGTCTTTAGGAAGACTTACAATAGAGTCCACCAAGGAATAATGGAGATGACTCAAGTCAAGGGGTAAAGAATCTGAAGGATTCAGAGACAACTGAAAAGAGTCCATTGGGTTAATGTCAATATGTTGGCATACCTACAACCTTAAAGCGTTCTTGCTGAAAGAGTGCGAGAAGCTTAAGCCAATGGGAAGCCGACAGAACTCTGATCTCTTTTCAAAAGCCTGCAAGTATCAGTTTAACAAGGTTGAGTCAACATCAAAGTTGCAGAAATAAGGCAAGCCAACGAACACTAAGTAAGAGTTTGAATTTCGTCTTTATCTTCAACTGAAAAAAAAATTGAACTCCTACTATAAAAGGCTAAGGAATTTTTAGAATAAAAGAGCATTCATACGAGCAAGGCATAGAACTGAGAATCATTCAAGCAAGAACTGCAAAACACACTCTCTCTCATGCAATATTCAAAGATCCTCAAGCCTAAATCGAAAATACTTCATCCAACACTCTCATGTAAAAAGATAGAAGCTGCTCATCAAGTTGAAGAGGAGATATTTTGTGAAAGAAAATGGGGTCTATATTTCCAAGGATTAAGGAAGTATAGTGAGGTTTAAGGTCGAACCAAATTCAAATCTGAAGGAGGGCTGTGTATTCAATTCCTGAAGATTTGAAGAGCTGAAGTAGTGAGGCACCTTACGAAGAGATGAGTCCCTGAAGATTGGCTGGTTGTGTGATCAAAGCAATCTTGGATTATAATTTTGTAACAAAGTTACCGTTGCATTAGTGAATTTCTCCTGGAGTAGGAGAAGAGTGGAGTAGAGTAGAGGAATTACCCCATCCTCGAACCACTATAAATTTCTATGTTTTTTATTTATGCACTTTAAATTTTGCATTTTAATTACTCTCTTCATTTGCTATTCATTAAGATAATAACCAATTAAAAAGTATAAGTGTTGATAAACCAGGCTTAAAAAGGGTGAAGAGTTCCGCTGTGAAACAAGAAAACTGATTTTTTAAAGGTTAAATTTATTCAGCAGAGTTACTCTATCAACAGCTCTCTCTAAGTTTGTTGAGTGGTTAATTCTTCTGCTGAAGCTTAACACAACTGTCTGTAAAAGATTTAGCTATTTTCTTATAATTTCTGTTTTTAAAAATAATCAAAGTATTGGGTAAAGTCTATTCAACACCCCCTTTCAAACTTTACTCTGCAACCTTGAGACCTACAAGTGGAATCTGAGTGGTTGCTTCAAAGAACCTTCTGCACTGGTTACTGAATTAGATCTCATTTCTTTTCAAAAATATCAACACTTAAGTTTTAAAATTTTTCTAATTTATTATCATGGAAGCAATATATCTCGTATTCCCATGTTAATCATTGAGAATTTGATGACTGCGTAATTTGTATGTAGGCACATCTCTCTGCACTTCATGATGAAATATAGTTTGTCATCGAAGATTGACCCATTAGAATCACCAAGATGAATACAGTTGTAAGAGCTGCGGAAGATGATACTCAGAGAGCTACTGAGGTTGATAAACCCAGAAGCTAATGGAAAAACGAGGATAGAAGGATATATAATTTGGATAATGTGGCTAATGATATATTGTACAAAACTTTGGATAAAACATGTTCAACAAAGTTAAATCCTGTAGGATAACTACGAGAGATTTGGGAAAAGCGACTTTAATTTGAGAAGGACGGAAGCGGATAAAGGAAAACAAACTTACATTTGCAGTTCAAAAATTTGAAAGTTTCAAAATGATGATTGGAGAGTCATTAGATCAGTTGGATGCAAGGTTTAAAGAGATAATAAATGTGTTGTCTGCTTTAGGTAAAGAGTATACATAGAAGGAAATGTGTATGAAAATTCTAAGAGCACTCCCAACTGAGTGGGAAATGAAAGTGATGGCTCTAAGGCACTCTATGGTCTTAAGCAAGATATCAAACCATGTGTTATTCTCTGATTGTACGGCTTATGAATTCAAGCTCAAAAGGAAAGAACAAGAAGAGATAGATGCACCAAACAAAGCTCCACCGATGGCGGGAGAATCAAGTGGTGACTCCAAGGACATCATTGACAAAGAGAAAATCGCCTGAAAGTTTAACAAGTTCTTTAACAAGAACTATAAGGAACAAATGAGAATCCTCCATAAGGCATTCTACTCCTCTAAAGGAAAAGAGGAGAGAACCCCAAGAGAGTTGAGAAGAAAGTGGAAGACTTGTGCTTGAATTGCAGACAACCAGGTCATTTTGCGGTTGATCGCCCTATCCACCGATCAACAAATACACAAACGATGAGGAAAATAAAGTCTTCACGGAAACAAGACACGAAAAGAAAGAAAGAAGGCAATGATGGCTATAGAGTCCGAGATAGCCAAGTGCAATGAGACAGTTGAGTTAGACAACGATAAAGGCGACTACTCTTCCTGAAGAAGATGCATTGATTTGTCTCATGACCAAAGAATAGGAAGATGAGGAAATTTCTAACTCATCGATTCAAAGTCGATGATAGTGATCATGACAACACACATCATCACCCATTGATCTTTATGATTTATTAGGCAAAATGAAGAAACACTTTGAGCACATTCAATCCTCATACACACTCTTAAATGAGGAAAACAACCAATTCAAAAGCCAAAACTCAATCTTGTGGAAGAGTCGAGTACTCTAAGTCACATAGTGATGAGAATAAAGAGTTAAATTTGAGATAGCAAAGGTAAAAGAAGAAATTGTAGCAAAAGAAAAGAGAGAAGAAGAACTTAAAAATGTTATTACGTCACTCGACAAATCATCTAAAATTTTGGATGAATTGATGACAATTCAAAAATAAATTGGAGACGAAGTAGGCTTATGATTCAATTACTTTGCAAATGCTTAAACTTCAAGAGTGATTTTAGAAAAAGGATCCTCAAGCAATGGGAAAGTCCAAAAATCTAAAACACCATATGTTTCAGCCACGTGTATTCATAAGCACACATATGATGGGCTTGGTTATAAAGGCTAAGAAAAGAAGACAACTGAGCATGCTGAAAGAACAACTGAAACAAAATTTAGAAAAGTTCATCAGTAGACTCCAAACAGGAAATATTATGTTAAGTCTAAACCGAACTACCAAAAACCCTAGAAGTTTCAATATAAGAAATCATATGAAGAGAATGGTAGAAAGTATCCAACTCAAGCTGATTGGAATCCACCAATGAAATATTATTAGAGTCCTAAGGGAGACAAGCTCAAGTGGCAAAGACAAGATAATCATTTTCACTGTTCTAAAAGACCCCACCTAGCTCCGATTAGTCCCCACCTAGGCGCTAGGTCCCTCTTCTCCGCCTACATTATTTTTCCAATTAGGCCCCGCCTAACCCCGTTCAAGTCCCGCCTAACCCCGCATAGGCTCCGCCTAGGCGCTAGGCCCCAATCTGCCGCCCGACTAGCGCCTAGCGATTTTTAGAACACTGATCATTTTAGGTCATTCCCAAGGCAGAAAAATTAGTCACTCATATGCACCCAGATACAATGCACACCATGAACAACTGTCTCCATATTTTCATAGAAAAGCAAATACACAAATGTATACACAAACATACAAACAAAAAAAATAGTTATATGTACCAAAAGCACCACAATAATTTGCTAAAATTCACAATGATTATGTACAATCAATTGCCTCACTAGCATTCGATTAAACGTCAAATGTGGGTAAACTTCTGATATTGTAAGCATGTCGTATTGTTATATTATATTTTTGAACTCTGGATAATTGCTAAAATGTGTCGATGGGCTATGCACACTGCCAATGGGTGGAGATACCCCTTGGTGTCAGAAAGGGTCGATGGGCTATATAAGCTGCCAATGGATTGGAGAAACCCCTCGGTGTCAGAAAATTATTTTTATTGCAATATAGTTGATTGATCAATATATTGTAACTGCTAGTTTCACAACTCACACCTTCAAATATTTTTACATATCAGATAATGATGATGAACTGGGAGTTGAGGTGTAGAAGTCTAGCAGCGTGGGCCTCGTTTCATATTTTCCCACTCTTCCAAATTACCTGTGTTTTGACTAAATAATTTCCTATGGTTGATGTAATATGAATTTACTGATGCGTAACTTTTATCCAACCATTATCACTTTTGCTACTCTTAGGTTTATTTAAGAAATTTTTAAACCATTATCAAACCATTATCTCTTCCACAAACTATTTATAAATACTAAAATGTTCCATAGTGATGTTCCTAACAGAAATGGGTTTGGGGCATTACAGGTTAGCACTATAAGGTGATCCAACCAGCTTATAACCAAATGATCTGACTCTAAGAGGTTGCCACCTATCAGTTTCATAGTCATAATGAATCCTAGAAAATTGATTTGGAGCTTTAGGAACATACAACTGTCTCTTTTGTCTATATGTATGTGTGTATGTTTGTGCATTTGCTTTTCTAGGATAATATGGAAACTTTTGTCCATATGTGTGTTGATTTCTTTTCTTTGGGAATGACCTATGATGAGTTTGAGGCCTCTTCCACTTGATCTTGTATCCCATATGACTTGGCTAATATTTCATTTAAGGGTTCCAATTAGCTTGTGTTAGGTAATTTCTACCATTCCTTTCATATGATATTTTTTTGATGAAACCTCTGGGCTTTTGGTAGTTCTGCTTTGACTTCACAAAATATTTCCTTTTTGGATTCTGTTGTTGAACATTTTTTAATTTGATTTTAGCAGTTTTCTCTATATACTGAGCTTGCTTCTTTCCTTTTCTTTTGTAACTAAGACCAGCATGTGTATGTTTGTGATTGTGTGTGGGTGCAACATGTGGTACTTTTGGCTTTTGGATTCCTCCATTGCTTGAGGATCCTGTTTTCATAACCACTCTTAGAGTTTGTGCATTGACAAAGGAATTGAAACGTAAGCTTGCTTTGTCTCTAAAATCCTTTTGTATCATCATCAATTCATCTAGTGTTTTAGATGACTGGCTGAGTGATGCGATCACATTTTTAGTTTTTGTTCTGTCTTTTCTTTTTCAGCTAGGTCTGCTTTAACCTTAGCTATCTCAGCCTTGAAATCTTTATTCTCATCAGTTATGTGACTAAGAGTACTCAACTCTTCAGTTACCTATGAGTTTTGGCACTTGAGTTGGTTGTGTTCCTCATATAGAAGTGTGTGTGAGGACTTAATGTGCTCAAATATTTCATCATTTTGCTTTATGAATCATAAAAATCAATGTGTGATAAAGTGTGTGTATCATGATCACTATCATCCGCATTTGATCTAGATGAGTTAGAATTTACCTCATTTCTTGTTCCTTGGCCATGAGACATATAAATGCATCTTCTTCAGTGTCTGAGGAGTAGTCAGCTTCGCTATTGTTTGACTCTGTTGTATCCTTACACTTGGTTCTGTCAGATTCTGCAGCCACCATAGCTTTATTTCTCTCTTGACTTCTTTCCATGAAGACATTTTTATCCTTTTCATTTTTATAATTGTTTTTGGTGGATTAGGGCGATCAAGCGCAAAGTGACTGTTTTCTTTGCATTTCCAACATAGATCTTGACTTTCATCTCAACTCTTATGGGGTTCTCTATTCCTTTCCTTTGGAAGGAGCTAAGTATCTTCTAGAGGATTCTCCTTTATTCCTCTTGTAGTTCTTGTTGAAGAACTTGTTGAATCTCTTGACCATCGAGAAAATCTCTTCTTTATCAATGATTTCCTTTGAATCATTGCCTTTGATTCTCCGGCCACTCTGATAGTTTTTTTGGTACAACTATCTCATCTATCTCTTTCCTCTAGAGTTCGAATTCATATGTTTTAAGATATCGAACATCTCATGGTTGGAAATCTTGGTCAAGTCCATTGAAAGTATGAGAGCCATCGCTTTCATTTCCCACTCAGCTGGGAGTGCTCTTAGGATCTGTATACACATTTCCTTATGTGTGTATTCCTTACCTAGAGCTGATAGTTCATTTATGATCTCTCAGAATCGGCATCCGGTGATCCAATGATTCACCCGCAATCATCTTGAAGTTCTCGGACTACGACCGCAACAACTTGACTTTTTCTCATTTTATCCGCTCTGAGACTTCGCAGATGAGAGTCAACCTTTCCCAAAACTCTTTGACAGTCCTGCTAGATTTAACTTTATTAAACATTGCTTTATCCAAAGTTTTATACAGAAATATCTTTGGCTACATTGTCCAAGTTGTATCTCTTTCTATCCTCATTTGTTCATTTACTTCTTGGATTTTCAACCTCTGCAGGTCTTTCAACAACATCTTCAGCTGCTCTTACAATTGTGTTCACCTTAGTGATTTTAATGGGTCCATCTTCGATGACAAATAACATTTCATCATGTAAACTAAGAGATGTGCCTGCATGTGTATTTTCCAGTCATCAAATTCCTCAATTGTAAACTTAGGAATACGAGATAGATCTTCTTCCTTGATAATAACTTTTAAAAACTTTGGAAAACTTCAAGTTTGATGTTTTGAAAAGAATGAGATCGATTGAGAACGGTGCGGAAGGTTCTTTGAATCAACAACTCTGATACCGCGTGTAGGTCCCAACGGGTGTCAATTAAGTCTAGATTTGAGGGGGGGTTGAATAGACTTAACCAATTTTTCAATTTCAAACAGCTAAGTCTCTTGAGAGACAGCTGGGTCAAACCTCAACAGGAGAGTTAACCACTCAACAGACTCGAGAGAGCTGTTGATAGAGTAACTTAGCTGAGCGAAGTTAGCTTTTTAGAAAATCAATTTTATTGGTTTTTAAAAGCGAAAGTCTTAACACCTTTTTTAAGATTGATTATCAACACTTATTTTAAACTTAGTTATTATTAGTTGTATGGCAAAGATATCAACAACTAAATAGATATGCTGAAAGTAAATGATACATATAATTATAGTGGTTCGAGAATGGGGTAATTCTGCTACTCCACTCTTCTCTGACTCCAGGAAGAATCCACTAATGTAACCGTAACTTTGCTACAAAAGTATAACAGTTCGAGCAATCCTTGATCACACAACTGGTTTCACTTTTAGGACATGGCTCTTCGCAAGGCAGCTGCCTCACTCCTTCAGGTCTTCAAATTGTTTGGACTTGATCACGTAGCCCTCCGCCGAATTTGAACCAGGTTCTAACTTGAACCTCACTGCACTTCCTTCACTTCGTGGATGGGCAGACCCCTTGTTCATTAAAACAGTTTTCCTCTTCAACTTGAAGTATGGCTACCTTCCTTCACGGGGTTGTGTTGGATAAAGTCACTTTGAATTTAGGACTCAGGATTTAGAATTATTTTCTTGGAGAGAGAGTGTTGCAGATGCTTGCTTGATTGCTCAGATTTCTCTAGTGTGTCATGTACATCTCTCTGAAAATTCCTCAGCCTTTTATAGTGAGAGTTTGAAATTTGTCCGTTGAAGAGATAGACAAAATCAAACTTCACTTCTATTCGTTGGCTTGTTTTTTCCTTACAGCTTTGATATTGAGGTGTCTGAAAAGCACCAGGGTTCTATAGGCGTTCCATTGGTTCCTGCTACTTGTACTCTTTCAGCAAGACAACTTTTTAAGGTTGTAGGTATGTCTCTTACCAAAATAGGTAAGTCTTAACTTTTGTTTACAACGGACTTGTTCAGCTTTCTCTAAGTCCTTCAGTTGCTTTACCTCTTAAGTCGAGTCTTCTCCTTGATTCTTGGATGACTCTGATGTAAGTCTACTGAAAGACACGTCTGCTTTACTTAACTGAAGTTCTTCTTGGCTACTCAGCTGCGACACAGTTGAATCTTCTCTGCACTTCTTCAGCAAGTCTTCTACATCTTCAACTTGGCTGCTTAATAACTCAGCTAACTTTCTAACTATTACAGAGTTTAAATACATACAGAAAATGGGATGCCAACTTTCTAATCTAAGTTTTTTAAGCATCATCAAAATCGATACAAATCAATTTCCTAATACTTGTGCTCTTGTCTTTTTGGCACACCTTCCTCTCTGAAAAATCCTCAAATTTTATAGTGAGGATTTGAATTTTGTCCATTGAGGAGATAGACAAATTCAAATTGCACTGATGGACAGTTGGCATGTCCTTGCTTGCAGCTTTGATGTTGACCTCTCCTTATATTCTTTCAAACTCTATAGCTTTCTAAAAGGTGTAGTCTGCAGGTGCTTCTTATAGGTTGTAAACCATGTTGGCTGCTGAGCCAGCCAAGTGCAAAGAAGCAGCAGACTCAGATAGTAGTGAAGCTGACTACTCAAGTGATACTGAGGAAGAGGCTTTGATCTGCCTCATGGCCAAAGAACAAGATCAACAAGACCAAGAAGATGAGGTACATTCTAACTCATCTCATTCTGATTCAGGTGATACTGACTGTGATACACACACTTCATCACCCACAGATCTTTATGATTCATTAGGAAAAATGATGAAAGATTTTGAGCACATTAAAACCTCTCACACATTTTTGAACGAGGAAAACATCCAGCTTTAAGGCCAAAACTCACAGCTGACTAAAGAGCTGAGTACTCTAAGTCACATAGCTGATGAGAACACTAAGTTGGAGGTTGAAAATGCCAAGATTATAGCAGAATTAGCTGCTACAGAAAAGAGGGAAAAAGATCTCAAAAATGTGATTGTCTCATTCACAAAAGCATCTAAATCATTGGATGAACTTACTATGAGTCAAAAAGAATGTGGAGACAAGACATGCATAGGATTTGATTCCTTTGTGCATAGTCAAACTCCAGGAGTGATTTTGGAAAAAAGATCTTCAAGTAATGAAGGATTCCAAAAACCCAAAACACCAAATGTTGCACCCACATTCACTCCAAAGCACAATCACAATCATACTGGCCTTGGTTACAAGGGAAAAGGAAAGAAGCGAAGAGAGTATCTTTGAAAGGACGGTGAGAAGAAATTGAGACAGTCCTCGGCGGACTCTATGAAAAATACTCTGTAAAAGCCAAACATAGCTACCAAAAGCCCCATAAATTTCATCAAAGAAATGCATATGATGGGAATGGTAGAAACTATCCAAACCAAGCTGATTGGAATAATGTGAAATATCAGCAAAGACCTATGGGATACAAGCCAAAATGGGAAAGACCTCAACCTCAGCCAAAGGTCATTCCCAAGTAAAAAGAGCTATTATCAGCACACATATGCACCCAAGCACTACACTCAGAGATTTCACAATTATCCCAAGAAAGTAATTGCTAAAACACACACACAGGCATATAGACAAAAGAAACAGTTGTATGATCCTAAAACCCCCAACCAATTTGCTAATGTGCACTATGATTATGGTACTGATAGATGGAAACCTCTTAGAGTCAGATCATCTGACTATAGGTTAGTTGGAACATCTTATAGCACTAACCCCCCAGGACCCAGACAAGTATGGGTACCTAAAAACTGATTTCCTTGATTGCAGGTTCAAGGAACAGCTGAGTACCAAGGAACATGTACATGGATAGTGGTTGTTCCAGACATATGACATGAAACAAGGAAAATCTGTCAAAATGCAAGGAAATTAGAGGTGTTAAAGTCATATTTGGAGGTAATGAAGCTCCAGGGGAGATCAAAGGCACAGGATCCATGAAGAAGAATGGACTGGAGATCACAGATGTTGCTTATTTTGAAGGCCTCAACTTCAACCTGTTAAGCATCAGTCAACTCTATGACAAAGGCTACAATGTAGGATTCAACATGGGGATATGCCAGATCAAAGATGTTGAATCTAATAAAATTGTGATGCAAGGAACAAGGCAAAAATATATGTATGTGGTAGATTGGTCTACTGCTACACCAAGCAAATGTTTGCTAGCAAGAAGCACATCCGAGTCAAGTTGGTTGCGGCATAAAAAGCTGAGTCATCTGAATTTCAAGACAATCAACAAGCTTGCAAGGAGTCATCTTGTGGAAGGATTGCCAGACTCAGTGTACAAGAAAGAAAACATATGTGATGCATGCCGTGTGAAAGCAAATCAAATCATCATTCAAGGATAAGCCAAGTCCTTCTTCAACAAGGATATTGCATCTGTTGCATATGGATTTATTTGGTCCAGTTGAGCCAGCTAGCATCAGTGGAAAGAAATACACCTTAATGGTGGTGGATGATTATTCGAGATATACATGGACAATTTTCATGAGTAAAAAGAAGGAAACACTGCAGAAGTTACCACAGCTGATGAGAAGAGTTCAAAATGAAAAGAGTCAAACCATTATAATGATAAGATATGACAGGGGAACTGATTTTGTTAATGGGATAATAACTCAGTATTGCATTGAAAATGGTATTGCTCATGAGTTATCGTGACAAGGACTCCATGAGAATGGAGTAGTTGAAAGAAGAAGGAAGAACTCTCAAGAAAGCCGCAAGGACAATGTTAGCTGAAGCTGGATTGCCTAAGAGATTTTGGGCCAAAGCCATAAATACAGCATGCTACACTCAGAATAGATGCATGATTAACAAGCAATTGACTAAGACTCCCTATGAGATTTGGACAGGGAGAAAGTCAAATGTTGGATATTTCAAGATATTTGGATGTAAATGCTTCATCCATAATAATGGCAAGGACAATTTGAATGCTTTTGATGCTAAGGCTGATGAAGGTATCTTTTGGGATACACAGCTGAGAGTAAAGCCTATAGAGTGTTGAATAAGAGGACTATGGTCACAGAAGAGTCTATCCATGTGGTTTTTGATGAACCTAATGTGAATGGAGAAGATACTAATGAGTTAGCTGATAAGCTGAATCAGCCAACTATGCAGAAGAGTCCTTATGTTGAAGCTGATGTAAGAGTACTCAATCCTGATGATGATGAGATAGTTGAATCTGAAAGACAACAGGAAGATCTACAGCTGAATGAAGATGAAGAAGCTGTTCAAGACAACATAGTTGCGAGATGGCTGAATCCAGCAGACTTACTCCAACCTGATGTGAGATGGCTGAGAGACCATCCACCTAAGTTAATCAGTGGAGATGTTAGAGATGACATAAGAACCATATCCAGAGCACATCATGAAGCAATGTTCACTTGTTTTATCTCCCAAATAGAGCCTAAAGATATGTCTCAAGCATTGGAAGACGCACATTGGACTCGAGGATGCAAGAAAAGTGAATCAGTTTGAAAGAAACAAAGTATGGGAATTAGTTCCAAGGCCAACCCACCAAAATGTTATTGGTACTAAGTGGGTATTCAGAAACAAGAAATGAGGAAGGATCTGTTGTAAGAAAAAAAAAGCAAGATTGGTAGCCAAAGGGTATTGCCAAGAAAAGGGTATAGATTTTGATGAAACCTTTGCTCATGTTGCCATATTGGAAACAAGAAGGATGTTTCTTGCTTATGATGCACACAAGAACTTCACTGTATATCAAATGGATGTGAAGAGTGCATTTCTAAATGGACTGTTAGAGGAAGAAGTCTATGTTGAACAACCTCCAAGTTTTGAGCAGAAAACTATTGGAGATAAAGTCTACAAGCTCAAGAAAGCACTGTATGGATTGAAACAAGCACCAAGAGCATGGTATGATACATTGTCTCAGTTTCTAATTGACAATGGATTCACCAAAGTCAAGGTTTATAGAACACTCTTCAGGATTCAATATGGAGAGAGTATACTGCTCGTTCAAATATATGCATATGATATCATTATTGGATCCACAAACAAAGAGTTGTGTGACAAGTTCTCAAACCTCATGCAAGCAAATTTGAGATGAGCATGATCGGAGAGTTGACTTTCTTCTTAGGACTTCAAGTCAAGCAATTGAAGGATAGAACCTTCATAAGCCAAACCAAGTATACCAGAGATTTAATGAAGAAATTTGGTATGGAAGAGAAGTCATCAGTAAAGATTCTATGAATACATCAGTCAAGATGGACATGGATGCAGATGGCAAAGTTATTGATCAAACAAGATATAGATCCCTCATTGGATCTCTACTCTATCTAACAGCAAGCAGGCCAGATATCACCTTTGCAGTAAAGAGGTGTGTGTGCTAGATTTCAATCGCACCAAAAGAGAGTCACATGACTGCAGCTAAGAGAATCCTAAGGTATTTGAAGAGATGCCAGGAAGTCGACTTATGGTATCCAAAGAAAGGAGGATTCAAGCTAGTAGGATACTCAGACTCAGACTATGCTAGATGTAGAGTTGACAGAAAGAGTACTTCAGGTACATGTCAAATGCTTAGAAATAGATTGGTTTCTTGGTTCAGCAAGAAACAAAATTCAATAGCTACATCCACAGCTAAAGCAGAGTACATAGTTATGGGCAGCTATTGTGCCCAAGTCTTATGGATGAGACAGCAGCTGAGAGACTATGATATTGAAGAAAGAGAGATTCCAGTTATGTGTGATAACACTAGTGCTATTGCAATCACTCAGAATCCAGTGTTGCATTCAAGAACAAAGCACATTGATGTCAGATATCATTTTATAAGAGATCATGTTGACAAGAAAGACATCACCCTGGAATACATCTCAACTGATAAGCAGTTAGCTGACATATTCACAAAGCCATTATGTGAACCAAGGTTTGAAGAGCTCAAGAATGAGTTATGGTTAATTGAGCTGAGTTAGAATACTCAGAAGACTCAATCAGCAGAGATAAAAGAAGAGAAAATGAAAAATAGGCAAGTTTCATATTTCAACTAAGTGAAACAGCCTAGTCGGGAAGTCAGTTGTATCGAGTTAGCTGACAACTGAGTGATATGAAGAGAGAATCAGAGTTAAGTCACTTTGGATTTAAGATGAATCATTTATGAGCTAAGTGACAAAAACGCAGTCGTTTTATTCAAGCGGGAATATTTTTAAGGATGATGTCAGCGTAATTATGACTGTTAGTACAAAAGCTACACAGTAAACCATATGATTGGATATAAATATTGATGCACTTAATGTGGGGAAAATAATGCGGTTTTGAAGAGTCAATCCTGACCTTTGATTTTGATCAATTTTTTTTCAAATTCCAAAAACCGTCCTTTCAAGTCCCTTATATACCAAAATTCATTTTCTCTCTCCTCACACAAACATACTCGTCTTCAGCAAGCAAGCAAGTTTTCTCTCTACAACAAGTTCAAAACCCTATCTTTCAAAGTTCAAGTTTTTCATGTTTTTCACCGGTTAATCGTTCTGAAAATGGCTGCTACTCATGATTTCGCCAAGCTTTTTGAAAAGATCCACTCTGGTGCGTCAGTGGATTTCAAAGGCATGATCAAGCAGGGCACTGATGAGGCCCTGGTAAAGAAGATAGCAGAAAATTTGGAAAAGTCCAGTCTGAAGGACTTTCTTTCGATGGAGTTCACGCATACGTATCTGGAGGACAACGCCATATTTTACGTGAACGCCGAGGTACATGACAATGAGATTCGCTCATCCGTCCACGGCAAGGCCATCAAGATAACTGCAAAGAACCTTGAGCACTTGTTTCCTACCCCTACGAAGGGTTGAAGGACATCGAGAAGGATGTCAACTTGGGCTCTGAGCGTGGAAGGAAGTTGCAAAGCCCGAGCATGTTGCTAAAGCTATGTATACATCTAAGAAGGATTTTCTGAAGGAAGATTACCACAAGTTGATGGACATTGTGTCCAAATGTGTGGATATGAAGTTCGGGAGCTTCAACCAGCTATCACGGACAATGCTGATTGTGATGGCTGCGATTATGCAGGACAAGAAGGTAAACTGGGCTGAGTTCGTCTTCAGCCGAGTGTGCCAAAACATGATCTACAAGTCTTATAAGGAGGATGGGACTTTTAGATGTTCGCTGGGATATGGCCTTGTCATTGGTCATTTGATGGAGATCAAGGGGATTGTTCTGCGCCATGGAAAACCTTTCCATGCAAACAATAGGATGTTCAAGGCTCTCTGGCGCACAGAAGAAAGCCCATGCGAGGAAGGCTGATACAAGTGAGGGGGAATCAATTGATCCAGCAGAAAACATAGTTGAGACCTCCGCAGCTCTCTCGCCCAAGCCCATTTCTAAGAAGAGAGCTGCAACAGCCAAACCTGCCCCTGCCCTAGCAGCCAAGACCAAGAAGGAACCTGCCCTAGTAGCCAAACCCAAACCACCTGCCCCAACAGCCGACGCCCATGCCCCAGCAGCCGAGACTGAGGAGGAACCTCTACCTTCCTCATCAGTCATGAAGAAGAAGCACACTGCCAAGTCTTGGAAGGCAGCTGCGTCCAAGAAGGACGTTATTGAAACACAGGCCTTCACCCTTGAAGAGCCTAAATAAGTGGAAACAGGGATTCCATTGGTTGCCACTAAGAGAAGATGGTTGTTCAAGAAGTCTGAATTGGCAAAAAGACAGTCGAGTCCAGTACACAGCCGGAGAAGGCCGACGAGACTACTGATGCTCAAGAGGAGCAGTCTCAGGAGAAGAATGATGCAACCGACAAGACTATTGATGTTGATCAGCAGGGTAATGAAGACCCAGCTGTGCAGGAGACAGCTGTGGAGAAAGAAGTAGCTGAGACAGCCAAGACCCAGGAAGAAAAGGTTGTCTCACCCCCTCAGACTGATACAGTTGAATCTGAGGAGGAGCAAGCTCCATTAGCCACCATTCCAGATGCCGGAGAGGAGGATGATGATAATCTTATTATGTACTCTCCAATCTATCCAGACATCCAGACGAGGTTAAGGAACTGGAGGAATTGGAAGCTAGATTACTCCAGGCAGCAGTTCACTCATCCGGAGTTTATTGACGAAGAAGAGGAGCTTCTAAGCTTCCTTGGAAATGTATCAGTCCAACAAGCCCTAAATGAGGAGTTTTGCATGGATGCTCTTCGGGCTATTAAGGAGGATGAGAAGGAGAAAGCCCAGGAGAAAGCCTTGGAGAAATCCAAGATATGTTTGCACACGGGAACCCATGAACATCTCATGGAGTCCACTGACAGTAGCGATGAGGAGATGGACCCTGCTGCTGCAGTCGAGAAGGCCGAGTTCCAACAGGCCTTTAGAGAATCACGAGTTAGAGTCCTCCAAAGTCTCTCCTCGATCTGACCCATTGGGAGTGGTGCAGGAAATTGCAACTGTCATTGCAGCGACCACGTCCCCCATGCATTCTCAGGATGGCTTCAAGGGAATGGCGATGACGCTGGGAATAAGGGCACCCAAGCCAAGCCTAACCCTGAAGAAGGTGTTGAGACATCTGCCCCAACGGTTGATCACTCAACTGGAAACACAGCCGTGTCTCAGGAGCTGAGTAACCCCACCATCGTTCACTCATCTGGTGTGCCAGCTGAGGGGGAAGCTCTCTCCACCACAGCAGGGTCGGAGAATGTTGTGGGAGACAAAACATTGAAGTTTAGAGGCGAAGGCAAGCAAACCACTGAGAAACAGAGTGAAATTAATGACGCTCGGACAGTTGAGACTGTTCCAACTGAGATTTCCTCTGATATGCAGGCCGATGAAGCTGCTGATGCAGCTAAGGCAAAGGATGAAGAGGCCACGGGAGTTGAGACTATTGGCCATGAAAGTGCAATACGAGGAGTTGAGACTCGGAAGAATGCCAATGTAGAAGACCCCAAGACAGATGAGTCTATCAAAGGAATTGTCGAAGGCCCCACAGCGGTTGAGACTGATGTGGGTAACGAAGGCCTAAAGGAGGTTTAGACTTCCTTAGGTAAGGAGCCGGAACAACAGAACATTCTTCAGGTCGAAGGAGCTGCTGTAGAAGAGGAGATCAGTGCCCTTCATGATTCCCAAGAACACATTGATACATCATTTCTGGGATTCGAGGATGAAGTCGAGTCCACACACCATGAAGATTCAAAAATGGACGAGGCTGAGGTTGTTCTCAAATCTCTGAGCAATGTCAAAGATAAGACAACTCCTATGAGATTCAACTTTGATGATGAGCCATCACCCCAGGCCACATCAAACTCTGATGACACTGATGAGACAGCTGAGGACATGGTAACTCAAAAGAAAAAACTCACTGAGACCGAAGAAGCTGTTAAGACAGTTGAGGCTCGGTCACCGAGCAGATCCTACAATCGCTGCTCCGGTAAACAGAGTTAGTTCGCGCAGCTACCACACCGCAAAGAATAACAACTCCAACAGCTCCTCGCAGGCTCCCACAGTGCGATATCGCCGATGAATAATTTTGCGAGGCATGAAGCGTGACGAGAACTAGTAAAATACAAGAAGAAGAAGGAAAAGCCCCCCAGCATGGGCCCACGGGGATTCCTTTTGTTAGAGATGATGTCTTTGCGGACATCTTCCCATTCAATGCGTTGAACTGCCTGACATGGAAGCTGAGTCTGCCAGAGATCAAGCAAAATACATCGTGCAGGAAGAGCCCGTCATTCCTTCTAACAAGATTGTGCCAATGGGCTTTGATTTTGATGCAGTATGGCTGGAAGCAGAATCGGCTTTGACAGCCGAGTTTCAAAATGCCTTCCAGAATATCTGTGATGAGATTGAGAAGATGGAGCGCCACCACGCATCCCTGGATTTAAGATTGGAAATCGAGATGCAACCCTCAGTGCAGATTTGAGAGGAGTTGTGCTTCGTATAAGGGAATGGGCTGCACAGCAGACTACCATGCGCTCAGAGCAGGTCTGCTACTTCAAGGCTTTATTTTCAAAGATGTTAGTATGGAGTGCGGATACGTCGAAGTTTCAGTAGAGAATGAAAGAGTATATGGTCAGAATGGAAACCGCGCACAAGTCGAACATGGAGTTGCTTAAGCATCACCACCAGAGCGAAATTACATGCCTAGAAGACAACATGAACCAAAAGTTTAGTCTTCTAATGGCAGAAATGAAATTGGTGACAGTTGAGTCAAAGGCTACCCAGTCAGAATTCCGAACAGCCCACTCTAGTGCGGATATCGCTGCATTCTACTATCGCCCAACTTGATTTCCTTCTCGAGCGGATTATTACCTGGCCTAACCCTTCTATTTGGTGATGATGCCAAAAAGGGGAAAGATGAGGCTTTAAAGGGATTGAAGGATGAGAAGAGGAGTGATAAGGAGGCGAAGAAAAGTGACACAGCTGAGGGGGAAGGAAGTTCGAAAAATCTTCCTTTGAAACTCATGTATGTTGAAACCCCACAAAGAAGGTGATGTCATCGCTTCTATTCTCGACAAGCTACCAAAAGAGTGACCGTTGAATAGAAAGTTGAGATGGGTGTAAGAATCAAGGAAGGCCATTGAAGTTGCATTCGAGAAGGTTTTGAGAGGCAATCTCACGCACATCCGGAGATAAGAAAACAATACGATGGTCCTCCACCTAGAAAGGATCACCTTGACTATAAAACCCCCGAGAGAATTTGCAATGTCTGATGTTGGATCTGAGCCCAGATCTCTAGAGGAATTCCAAACTCTAGAAGCAGAAGGTTACTTTAAAGATTTGACTCTACCACAAGCCTGGGATTTGTATTGGGAGAAGGGACTAGAATTGTGTAATTCGGTGATAATGACCAAGTTCAAAGATCACTCGGCTAGAAAGTCAAAAGCTCCAATATAGTATACTCCTAGAAGGAAGGGAGCCGAGTCAGGAAGGAAGACATGGTGGCAGTGGGAGAGGTTCTCAACCGCGGCCAAGACCAAAGGACATTATGTATGTTGATCCGCATAAGAAAGGGATCACATACTGGGATGGATATGATCACCTTGCTAACCTTGAGGTTGCACGCAAGAATACCAAAGCAATTAGAATACAAGAAGCTGAGAATGAAAGATTTACTCGCGAATGGGAGGAAAGGCAGCGAAGGGATGACCCTGCTGCTAGGCGAGCTTATGAGAAGAAGAATAGAGATGAAGAGGAAAGGAAAAGGAGGAGAGCTGAAGATGACAGGAAGAGAGCTGATGAAGAAGAGAGAAGAAGGAAGCATCAAAGGCGTTGTAAATACATAGCTGTAAGTTTTTCTTGTAATAGCTCTGAGCTTTTCCTTGTAAAATTCATTCTCTTTGTAACATAGCTTAGATACACGTTGTAATGAGATACGTGTATAAAGCTTTGTTATCTATTGTAAACAGCTTTGTAAAGGACAAGAATGCTATGATCAATAAAACTTGATTATTCAAAAGCATACATTCTTTGTTACTGCACTGTTTGTATTTGTTGTTTACTTATTTTGTTTGTTTTAAGTTTTGGCATCATCAAAAAGGGGGAAATTGTTAGGAAATTTATTTGTTAGATTTTGATGATACCATGTAAAACTTAGACTAGGAGGTTGGCACCCCATTTTTCTTGTAATTATGCATTGTAATAGATAGGACTGGATGAGCTGAGTGAAGTCAGCCAAGTCAAGAATAGAAGAAGTCAACTGCATACTAGAGAGAAGATTTACGATGTGTACCGGTGAGTATAGCCATGAAGGAAGTCAAGGACTCGACTGAAGGAGAATCAGCTGAGGAACAGTTGTGTGAACTGTCAGTCAAGTAAACTTAAGGAGCCAAGTTTATCAGTTGAAATGATAGTTGAGTCAATCTTATGATTGGAGAAGACTCAAGTCACAAGGGACAAAGGCAGCAGTCAACTTGAGACAACTAACATTGATCCGTTGGAAGGAAGTCAAGAATATTACTCGATATAGTAATATGTCAAAGCTTCCAGGTCTTAAAGTGTTTGGCCCAGAAATATGTAAAAGGAATAAGCCAATGAGAAACACTGCAACTTGTGTCAGAACCTGTAAAGCTGCGAAGCCATTTAATACGAGGAAGGGTCAACATCACAACTGTTGCAGACCAAGAAAAGATAAGCCAACGAACAAGAAGTGTCAGTTGAAATTGGCCTATCTCTTCAACGTGTAGATTTCAAATGAGCACTATAAAAGGCTGAGGAAGCAATTGAGAAAAGGTTATCTTGCATACCTGAGAAATCGACCTTCAAGCAATATTCAAGCAAGAAATTAACCTACAATATACTCGAAGCATATCAAGATATTCCACAAGCCTAAAACTCGAAGAAACTCGATCCAATACACATTGTGAAGGAGAGATAACTTCAACAAGTTGAAGAGGAAACATTTGAAGATCAAAAAGGGGTCTAGTCTCCAAGTTGAAGGAGTTGTAGAAAGGTTCTAGGTCGAACCAAGAAAGCCAAGTTTGTTGGAGAGCTGTGTGAACAAATCCAAGAACTTGAAAGTGAGTCAATTAGCAAGGCAAGCGCTTAGCCGTGAAGAAGAAGCCGAGTCATGAGAAGAAGAAGTTTGTGTGATCAAGGTTGTCTCTAGACGCATTCCTTTGTTTGTAACTTGATCTGTTAGTTAGTGGATTCCTCCAGGAGTTGGAGAAGAGTGGATTAGAGAAATTACCCCATCCTTGAACCACTATAAAAATTACGTGTGTCAATTTACTGTCCGCACTTACATTCCTGCATATTTTGTTATATCGATGCTAGTTAAATCTGCTATCCAACTGATAAATAACAAGTGCAAAAACAAGTGTTAAAAAAACAAGGTTAAATCTATCAAAAGAGTGTTAAGTCTTCCGTTGTTAAAAACCAAATTAACTAAAGTTAAGTATTAGCTTAAGCAGCTGAGTTATACTATCAACAGCTCGATCGAGTCTGTTGAGTGGGTAACTTAGCTGAATATAGCCAACTTAATTTATTCCCAAGGACAGGACACTGGTGATTTGAGTCAATTCTGTTGAAAAATCTTAAAAAGACTAAAATCAAAAATTTGGTAAGGTTTATTCAACCCCTCCCCTTCTAAACCTTACACTACACCCCTTGGGACCTACAGTTTGAGGGCTTAAACATCTTTAATATTGATTTCTTCACAATTTCTATTGTGATGTTACTTTGGATACATACTTTCAATTCTTAGTTTAATTTGTACGTAATTGCATATTAAAAAATTGATTATAATGTTTAAGAATTAATTATGTTTTTTCATAAACTGTCATAATTACATTCCCGGTAAAACTTTTCTTGTTAGAGAATTTTGGTTGATTTACCATACTACATTGATCTTGTATTCTTAGAGTAGAGATTAAATTCAATAGGTATTTGGTGAGCGAACAAAAAGCATAACAGAACCGAAAACTGGATACGCATCGATGAACTGAATAATGTACAAAATAATAGGTTTGATTTTACCGAACTTTTTCAATATTTCGGTTCGGTATTTCGGTAAATGAAATTTTGTAAAAAATGAAAAAATGGAAAAGAAAATATTACAACCATAATTATAATATTTATATATTATTTTTTAAAATTTAGTAGATAGATAAATAATACTTAATAATATAAAAAAATGAATTATATATATGAAAATATATACATAATAATATAAAAATAAATTCAGTACATACTGAACTTTTTTATTTTTATTCGGTTCACTCGGTTTACAGAACTCTAAACACCCCTAATAATTAGATGCATTTACAGTTATAATTATAAAATTCAAGCAAAATTGCAAAGTAGATAAGAATATTACAATTGTAATGAATTTGATTACTTTTGTATATGAAATATTGTATAAGATTTGCAAATGTATGGTTTAAACTAATTAATACATGGTTTAAACTTAATTTTATACTTTTTTATGTATTAAAAAGATAAATGTATGCATATTATTTTAATTTTTTTTTTTCTAAAATTGATATGGCAAACAAAAATTGTGCAAAGTTCAGAAGACAAAGTTAAAGTTATAAGAAAGTTCAGATCACAATCTCAATTTCCTGCCCTTTTCTTCATTCTCAAATAAACTCAAACAAATTGCACATTCCAATCCATTCTCCTCATCGGTATCGATGAAATGGCAGACGAATTGAGGCCCTTATAAATCGATGAAGAAACAATATCGGTATCGTTAGTTCTTGTGGAGATTATGCAAGATTACCGACGATGATCTCCCGTGTTGAGATAGGAACCATTTGGCGTAGCAATGTAACAAAGTGACCAATAAGATAAGGACGAGAAATAAAGATACGATCTCGACGAGCATGACGTTGGCGTCGAGTATATATTGCCTTCATAATTATAAGATTGTTGTAAAGTAAAGGTGTGTGGAGGTATAGCGAACAAAACAGTAGTGGTAAGTTTCTTGCTGCAGAGAATGCGTGTGTAATTAAGTAAATATTGATTTGGGAGTGCGTTTTACGTGAACGTGAAGTCGTTGAAAAGGACTAATTATAATAAAATGTGGTTATCTAGACTAGAGAGGGTACCGGTGTTTCTGATGTCTGAGAGCGAATAGAGATGTTCGTGAAGGCGACGGCAGAATATATACACATATATATAGTATAGGTTATATTGCTTAGTGTTATTATATATTAGCTATCTCAGGTTATGCATGGGACTGTTGATTCATTTTTTATGTGTTCATGTGGTCTTATTTTAGCTGTGGGAGCACAATAATCTATTGTCTTTAATATGTTGGTGTCAGAGGCAAACACCATAGCAGTCAATATATTATTTTCAACTGTTTGGTACAGTAGAGTAAATCCAAATTTCCAAAATAAGAGTAAAGGTATTAGAATAATACCTCTAAGATTTAATCTAATTACAAAGGAATCCAAATATCTTGGAAAATTAAAAATACTCCCCCCCATAGAGTTTGTTTTTGTTTTCCAATTCTATATATGGGTGCAATTTATAAAATAAAAATGATTGTCAATGTGATATCTGTAATTTTGAAAAATAACTAGATTTTTCTGTAATTAAACATACCTCCATGAGCCATTACAAACACCACGTTGAAGTTTATTTTTGTTTTACAAATACGATTTTCAGTAGGTGCAATTTGTAATTTACAGACAAATGGGAATGACATATTTGTCATTTTTAGAGATAATTGAGTTTCTTTGACATGAAATTTAACTTCAATAGTAGTTTTTGTAATTAACCCCAAAAAATAAACAAGGAAAATAAGAATATGGTCAAGGAAAACGATAAAAGTGCATAATCGTACGGTCCATATTCGTCTGACTATATCCCTCTGTTACATTATATAACAAGCGTACTGCTCTTAGAGTGAGATTATGAGGGTGTTTGGTTAAGCTTATTTAAAAGATATTATAAGCTCTTACATCTTATAAGATGTTTTAGAACTTATAGTATGTTAGATCTTATTTTAAAATAATCGGTTAAAGTGTTTGGATATAATAAGATGAAAGAGAATCTTATTTTGAAAATAAGGTGGGTCCTCCTAGGTTATTTTACAAAAAAAAAATTATAATCTCCTAAAATATATTGAGATAAGATCTTTTCAAAAAAAAAAAATACTAAACACATTTAGAGAGCTTATAAGCTTCTCAAACACTTATAAGCTCTGCTAAACATCCTCTAAATGTAAATTTGGGTTTTTCCCCATGTAAAACCGTAAAGAAAAGGCTCATTTCATTAATTTTATAGATCCGTGTAAAAAAAACACTACGATATAATTTAGACATAAATACACCTTGACAAAAACTTATGTAAGACCGTCTCGCGAGTCCAAACCGTGGGACGGATCCTCACCCGACCCGACTACCTGCTTTACAGTTTTTAAGAAACAAACCAATGGCAATTTGTGAATATGTGGGAATGAGAAGGATTTTTGGACGTGGCCCATAAACGGTACTTGGATACCTGGCCCAAATTGGGCATGTCTATTATTTATGTGCAGTTGTCTTTACTTCTTTCTTGGTTTCTCTATATAATAAAATAACCATGTGGTCAATAACATAATAAGCTCTTTTTATATTCTAATATTGTTGAGAACTATGTCATTTTGTTTTTACAAATTTCCAATAACATTCAAAATAAATATATTTTCAATAATAAGCTAATTACAAAATATTAAATTTTAATATATTAAATAAAACAAATATCACGAACATATATCTACAATTTAAAATTTTAATAATTCCTTTTTTAAGTACGATTTTTTCTCGAAATTATAATGTATCACTTTGTATTCGAAAAGTATTACTTTATATTAGACAAGTATTACTTACTAATTCCTTTAAAAATATCATTTTTTTACTCAAGAATATTACTTTTTATTATAAAATTATTACATATTACATTTGTTTAAACTATATACTATTCCCTTTAAAAATACTAGTCTTTTACCCGTGCGATGCACGGGGTCTATATATTTATTAGATGTTTTATACTGTTACATGTACGTCCATTTTTCTATAATAGTTTTATGAACTCAACCTATTGGATTTAGGATGACAATATCCCCGCGGGGAACCATCCCCGTTGGTAACCAAATAAAATGGGACAGAAAAATCCCGGTTAATTCGGGGATGGGAGCGAGCGGGGATGGGGATTCTACGCTTCTATAGACACGGGGATGGGACAGGATTGATATTTATATCCCGTCCATTTTCTATTTTGATTAGATAAAATAGAGATTCTCCATTTCCATCCTCATTCCCCGAATATGTATTGTTTTTTTATCTATTATTAATATTAATTCTATTTATAATTTTTATTTTATTAATTTTAAAAATTAAACCCAATAATCTTTATAATTTTATTTGTTCTCATTCTTTATTTTACAATTATGTATTTATGTTATCTATGTTTAAAAAAATAGTGTTTGCAAAAAGTTTAAAATTTCAAAAAAAATAACTAAAATATAAAGATAATTAATTTAAGAAATAAATCATACGATTACACCGTAAAAAATTATTATAAACTATAGCAGAAATTTGTTTAAATACGAAATATTTAGTTGTGTGAATATGAATTGTATATATTTATAAAACATATTTATCTATAAACACTAAAAGTTTAAAAATATTATACCTATCCAATGTTGGAATATTTTTTACTGCCCCAATGTTGAATGTTTAATAAATTATATTTCCAATACAATTAATAATAAAATTATTTCAAATTTCAAGACTCTTTGGGGTTTAAAAATCTCAACAATTGTCAAAATTATAAAGGAAATAAACAAAATCATGATATATATATTTCCAACACAATTTTAAGGAAAATAAAATATTTAAAAAAACAAAAACTATTTTATTTTTATATAAACATATATCAAAAAAATTATCAGACATTCAAATTCATATCTAATTTCAAATGAAAACTTTGAAACTTGAATATCAAACGTTAAAAAACTCATCTTAAGATGAAAAGATATGTTAATATATAAAAAATAAGTTTCTATATATAAATACCATTGTGAATATAAATTCATATTAAATAAATCTTAAATTTCTTCTAACATAATTATATATATTACTATATATTGATATTTGTGATATGTAAAATTGGATATACATATTTTTAGATATTTTCTTTAATTAAAATAAATATTTTTTAATCAGTTTAATCAATAACCGAAATGCATGATTTTAAATGCCCATTAAAAATTATAAAAAAAGTAATAAATATTTATTATATTTTATTTATTATATTTTTTATTATTTTATACATGCAGTATGGGTGTCAAACTGAAGATCATAAAAAAATAATTAATTTGATATATTATACATAAAAAATAGATCAAAAATGAAAAAATTTATTATTTTTTTTATAAAAAAGATAAATACAACAATTAGTGCAATACACACACAAATTTGTGTATTTATGTTATCTATGTTTAAAAACATAGTGATTGTAAAAAGTTTAAATTTTAAAAAATAATTAAAATATAAAGATAATTGATTTGAGAATAAATCATACGATTCCACCATAAAAAATTATTATAAGCTATAACAGAAATTTGTTTAAATACGAAATATTTAGTTGTGTGAATATGAATTGTATCTATTTACAAAATATATCTATCTATAAGAAAGTAAAATTTTGAAATATATTTTAACCGTCATGTTGAATTTTTTTTACTACCCCAATGTTGAATATTTAATAAATTTTATTTTCAATACAATCAATTATAAAATCATTTCAAATTCTAATATTGTTTGGGGTTTAGAAAGCTCAACAACTATCAAAATTATTAAAGGAATTAAACAAAAATCATGTTATATATTTTGCAACATAATTATATGGGAAAATAAAATATTTCAAAAAAAAATATTTTATTTTTATATGTGCACATATATAAAATAATTCAAACAATCTAATTCATATCTAATTTCAAATAGACAACTTTGAGACTTGAATATCATAATACGTCGATAAATGTTATTAAATTTCAATGTTAATATATATAAAAATTTCTATATATAAAATACCATTATGAATATAGATTCATATTAAATAAATCTTAAATTTCTTCTTATAACACACACACACACACACACACATATATATATAATGTTATTTATTGAGATATGAGATATGTAAAATTTGCACACATATTTTGAGATATTTCTTCAATTAAAATAATTATTTTCTAATTCAATTTAATCAATTTAAATATAATTCTATATAATTATTAAGAAATGTGCTAAGCCAAATAACAACTACACATATATCATAAATAGCCAAAATACATGAATATACAAATTGATGTGCACTAACCCAATGCATAATTTTCAATGTCCATTAAAAATTATAAGAAAAATGTAATAAATATTTCTTATATTTTATTTGTTATGTTTTTTACTATTTTATATATGCAATATGGGTATCAAACTGGAGATTATAAAAAATGATTAATTTGATATTATATATAAAAAATTTGATCAAAAATAAAAAAAATGTTATTAATTTTTTTTTAAAAAAGAAAAAGATAAATACAATAATTAATGCATACACATAAATTTGGAAAGCTAATTTTATATTATTCTATTTTTATATCATTTTAGAAAGTTATTGTTTAAAGAAAGTTGACTGCCAAATATAATAAAATACCAAATATTTATCATTTATTATTTTTACACATATTTTTATTACTTTTTATAGTAAGTGTAAAAGAGCGGGAAAATTTTTTACTTATTATTTCCAGCGACTTCTCTTTTTATATATATATATATATATAGATTACTTATTACTTTTAAAAAAAGGTGAGAGACTGATAGATGTTTTTTACTTCAGCCATGGTGATGGCACGTCGATGTTAATTTTGAAGTACTCGAAGATGGTGAAGATTTTTTGTTGATTGTGTACGGTCAATGGTAGAGAGTGCTAGTGATGGAGGCGAAACGATGTTCCTGCTTTCTTTGTTGTTTTCATGGCTACTTTTGGAAAAGACTAATACATGATAATAGTGTTAATTGGTAGTTCTTGTTGTAATTGACGATATAAAAAAACAAGTATTACTTGTTTTGTCAAAAGTAATTTTTTATTCAAAAAGTATTACAATTTCTTGATTGTTAAAAACTATTTGACGATGCAAAACCAAGTATTATTGTTTTCTTTATAAGTATTATTTTTTATTCAAAAAATATCACTTTTTATTAGTTTTTATTTAAAATTATGTAATTGATGTCGTACGAAAAAGTACTACTTTTAAATTCAAAAGTATCACTTTATATTCAAAAGTATCACTTTATATCAAAAAAGTATCACTTTTTATTAGTTTTTATTTAAAACTATGTAATTGATGACGTACGAAAAAATACTACTTTTAAATTTAAAAGTACCATTTTATATTCAAAAACTATCACTTTTTATGAATTATCACTAAAGGTATGTAATGACGATATGCCAAAAAAAGTACAACATCAAGTTAAGTTTTATGATAATTTAGTAATAGTTTTTACTTAAAAATATTATATTTTACCTTAAATAAAAGTATTAGATATTATACGAAAAGTGTTATTTTTATTAGTTGTCATTTAAATTGAAAAATAAAACTAGTTATTCAAAAGTGTCATTTGTCACTTCAAAAGTATGAATTTTTTGGCCAAAAGTATCATTTTTTACCAACGGGACTCAGTAACGCACCTAAATCAGTAAATACCACTAATTTAAGAAAAAATATCTTATGTATGTGAATACACCTAGAATTTTGTTTGTGATGTCTAGTTGGGATGTCCAATCTCTAGCTACATGGTGGACCCAGACTCATTTCAAGCTTTTTCTCTTCTAAAAAGCTATGGCTTGTTTTTCTTCTAAAAAAGAGTTTTGCTGATAAGAAAAAAAAATCAGCATAATCATATAACACTAAATTAATTTCATGCACCTGAGCGAAAAAAGGAGTTGATTGTAAAGTCAGAGTTTCAGAAACTAATTTGAAGACGTGAAATTTAATTAATTAATCACAGAAAAAACAAAAAATTCCTGGAAAAATTTCACGAGTGGAATTTTCAGAATTCCATACAAAATAAAGAAAGAAGATAAACCAAAAATTGTCACTTCAATGCAATAGTTGTAATTGGCAGAAGTAGATGTGTCATTTACAAAAGGAAAGAAAGAGACCCACTTCCATGGTGGAGGCGGCACAAGAGGAAAGAAAGCAAATATAAAAGCTATTCGTTCTTTTTTTCTGGGAGTTGGTGGGTTGGATGGATCCGGGTTTGGGTTAGGATCCGTCTCACGGATCTAAATCCGTGAGACGGTCTCACAAGAGACCCACTCATACACCTTACCCCTTTTACTGCTGATTTTGCATTAAATGCCCTTTTTACTTTTAAAATTTTCAAATATGCCCTAAAAATTATACTAATGGACAAAAGTACCTATGAACTAAAAACTATTACATACTGTTTTGCCCCATTTATAATTAAATGTCCATTTACTCAAATTTTACTTATTTCAATTTTAATAAATAAATAAAAATAACAATTTCAAAGTACAGAGAAGTGACATTAGATTTTTAATACATATATAACAAAAATTTGTACTCCCTCCGTCCCAAAAAGATAGGTCATTCTTCCTTTTTCGTCCTTCCTAAATTATAGGCTTGTTTCCTTATTGAGAGTATTAATTATACAACAATATACTAAATTACCCCTATTTAATTCACTTGATTATATATCACCATTTAATGCAAGGGCAAAATAGGAAGAATATGAAAAAAAAATTATAATCTCAATTACATTTATTATGTTTTCTCAATCTGTGTGAATTCTTCTATTTGCCTTTATTTATGGGACGGGGAGTATTACTTATATATATAATATATTTCTTTAACAGGTATTAAAGTTTAAAGTTCAAAGTCAATTAGTTGATATAATTTGCAGTTTATAAGTATGTCTAAATATAAGGTAAACATGTAAATCGAACCTATTAATATATCGAGTAATTCTTTGGTGAGAGAAAATATTATAAAACAAAAAACAAAACTCTCCTAAAATACTCCCTTGATGACCCAAATTTGCATTTAACATCTAATTTTACTAAATAAATTAACTAATTAAATTCAAATAAATAAATAGGTTAAACGAATCACGCAATTAAAGCCATTTACATCCAATTACTTCTCAATAAAATAATAAATAAATTAATAAAAATGAAAACCCAAAACTATCACTTACAAGAGAATAAAATGAACTTGATTCTTAGGTCACGTGTCCCTAATTATAGAGATGGCAACGAGACGGGTCTCGAACGGGTTTGCCTAAACCCGGAACCCACCCCGCTAAGAAAAAATAGAACTCGGGAACCGCCCGACCAATCATAGACACAGTACCCGGTGGGTCCAATTCTCTGGAGATTAGACAAGAAGGAAACACCATTCTTACAGACTTATTTTGCTTTAGTTTGATTCTTTAATTTTCTTGTTTTTGCAAACAAGCACGCCAATCTCACTGTGTTATTGTAAATTTGTTGAATGCAGCAGTATCATCTCATATGTTGGGCGCAGCGGAGGTGCCCGAGATTTGATTTATCCGGAATACCCGACAAATCACATCAACAATATGATGGCAAAAATAAATAGCACCGACAGAAAATATAAAATGCATACAATGATTTTACGTGGTTCGGCAAAACCCGCCTACGTCCACGAGAGTTTCCATTCTTTACTAATAAAGAATTTTCCGGTATAAAAAAATACATCCCTTGAGTTTTATGGACCAAACCCAAGAATATAAGACTCGTACAACCACTTTGTTAGCTATCAAAGAACACTCTCCCCAACCCTTTTGTATTGCCCCAAGAGAAAAATACTTTGAGTGTTTCCCTGCACTTATCACAATTTGTCTCACACAAATTGATCACCCCAAATGCCTACACTCTATTTTCTCTCTTGATTTCTCTCTTTGTTGGTGTGAGTTTCTCCTCCTCCCTCAAGCCCTTTTATAGGCAAATTTGGGAGGAATCCACTGAAGAATAATTGCAAGCCAAAATGCAATTTGGTCTCTTCAGCCTACCACTGAAAAAATGGCAGCCCCCCATGATTGAAATTTTGTTCGGTGGGGGCTGCTTACCTAACAATCTCCACCTCCACCACCAAACACTATTACCCGCAAACCAAAACATCAAACACCATTGGCCTTCAGTTCTCTGCACATGCCGAATCAGTAAGGTCCTAACTCCACCTGATTCAATCGGCCAATACACACGTGCGATCCGATCAACACCACTAGTTGACCGCCGAGAGGACGACCTCAATCCATCCTCTCTCCCCAACAGGATTTCCTACACGCCCGTCTGCGCACTCGGAAGCCTTCCGGTAGCGCTCTACTTCGGTAATCCTTAGAGGTCACAGGACGATACAAATTCGATACTTTTTTCCTACCATTAGGACCTCTCCGTCACGTGTGACTTTCAGGACTCCACATCCAGCTGAATACTCACAGCCCTTGGAATCCAGTTGGCTCAAGGAAATTAGATTCCTTTGCATCTTTGGGACATAGGCCACACCACCCAAAGTACGATCCACTCCATCACCCATTTTGATTTTCACCCCTCCAAAAATCCCATGACTCTACAAGTAGAACCATCACCTAAGGACAAAGTTCCTGCCCTCTACAATTGAAGTGAATCAAAATAATCTCGTCTGGAGCACACATGCATAATGCACCCCGAATCTAAAATCCACCCGTCTCGAGAAGAAGTATTCATACTCGCGGAGACTGTGTAAATATCTCCATCTTCCGCAGCTATCACTGCATCACCACCGCCACCTTCATTGTCATAGTCATCATCCTTCTTTCTCCGAGGACAATTCCTTTTTATGTGGCCCTCCTCGTGACAACGATAGCACACAATGTCCTTTCCCCTGGTCCTTGAATCTGACCTGCTGGTCATAGATCCACCACCAGATTTTCTCTCGTTCCGATTCATGCCCCGAGCAACTAAAGCAGATTCATGCCCCTCCTCCTGGTTTGCCTTCTTTTGTTTTTCGTGGGACAACAATGATGTTTTTATATGCTCCAAGTCCAGTGTGTCTTTCCCGTATAACAACGTCGTCATTAGACTGTCATATGAATCCGGGATAAAGGTAAGAAGTAAAAGGGCTTTATCTTCTTCCTCAATCTTTACACCAACTTTCCCCAGTTGATCCACCAGTCCATGAAATTGGTTCATGTGATCCATCAGATTGTCACCCTCCGGAATCTTCAGTCTATATAATTGTCGCTTTAGAAGCAACTTTGCGGATAAATTTTTCCCGAGATATAAGTTCTCCAATTTTTTCCACAACTCTGGTGTTGAGTCTTCAGAATAATCATCCACAACATTATTGATAATGTTGTCCGCAATACAAAGTCGAATCATGCCAACACAGCGCGATTCAGATCTGTCCACTGTGCGTCTTTCATTTCTGTTGGTTTTCCCTCCTCTCCCTTCAACGCTAATGACAGGCCCTGTTGAACTAGGAAATCCTTCATTCTTCGTTGCCAAAGAATGAAATTCCCTTTGCCGTCAAATTGTTGCACCTTAAATGGATTTGCCACGGTGTCCATCCGAAAAAATTCAAATCTCAATTTTCTACCTTGCCCGACTTATCAAGTGGCCCTAACACCACTTGTTGGGTGCAGCAAAGGCGTATCGTGGTCCGAGATTTGATTTATCCAGAATACCCGACAAATCACACTAACAATATGATGGCAAAAGTAAATAGCACCGACAGAAAATATTTAATGCACACAATGATTTTACGTGGTTCGGCAAAACCCGCCTACGTCCACGAGAGTTTTCGTTCTTTACTAATAAAGAATTTCCTGGTACAAGAAAAATACACCATTGAGTTTTATGGACCAAACCCAAGAATATAAGACTCGTACAACCACTTTGTTAGCTATCAAAGAACACTCTCCCCAACCCCTTTGTATTGCCCCAAGCGAAAAATACTTTGAGTGTTTCCCTGCACTTATCACAATTTGTCTCACACAAATTGATCACCCCAAATGCCTACACTCTATTTTCTCTCTTGATTTCTCTCTTTGTTGGTGTGAGTTTCTCCTCCTCCCTCAAACCCTTTTATAGGCAAATTTGGGAGGAATTCACTGAAGAATAATTGCAAGCCAAAATGCAATTTGGTCTCTTCAGCTTACCATTGAGAAAATGGCAGCCCCCCATGATTGAAATTGTGTTTGGTGGGGGCTGCTTACCTAACATCATAGGGTCTGAAGCTCAAAACTGAAACAAATAATGATTGATGACCAACAAAAAAAAAGAGAAATTGTCAAAAATACCTTAACTTTTAGAAAAAAGACTTTGTTTACGTTTCTATCACTTTTTGTACTCTTTTTTGACTTTACGCTCCTGCATATCTTTTTGGTTATTTTTACGTTTTTATTTTTATTTTTTTTGTTCATGTGTTGCTTTATATATTATATTTGTTGTTTCGATTTTGTTTATATTTATTTCTTGGTTGTTTCTATGTTGTTTCAATGTTTCAATATAACTTTTACTTATTTTTTACTCTCTTTTATGTTCATTCGTTGTTTTATATATTGTTTTTGTTGTTTTTTGGTTCTTTCTATACTAGTTTTATGTTGTTCTGATGTTTTTTGTTGTTTTCATGTAGTTTTCAATATTTCAATACAATTTTTACTTATTTTAAAACTTTTTTTGTCCATATGTTGTTTTCTATCTTGTTTGTTGTTATTCTTGGTTTGTTTTTATCTAGTTTTCAATGGTGTGCATGTTGTTTCTTGATTGTTTCCATGTTTTTTATATTTTCAATGCATTGGATCAAAAATTGAATTGTATTTTTTTATTCATTTTGTTTCTATATTATTTTCAATTTATTTGGCTTTAATATGTGTGTTGTTTTACGTGTATATTTCTTGATTTTTTTATAATATTTCGAGTATAAAATCAATTATTTAATGGGGGCAAAAATTATTTTTCAACTAAAATTTAATTAGATGAAACACGTTTGAAACATGTTCGAAACCACCTTGAAATAACAACGTAAAAAAATTCGGAAAATTTGGCGAGAGCGTAAAAATGTCCAAAAAAAAGCGCGAGAGCATAAGAAAGTCCAAAAAATATCTGGGAGCGTAAAATGTCCAGAATGTCGTGCAATAATGTCATTAACCCGAAAAACATTGTGAAGAACATATGCATACAACACTTGTTGCTATTTCTCAACAATTGAGATCATTTAAGACACTTCCGGATATGACATCAATTTTAAAGGACATGACTAGAGATGTCAATAAGAGTCGGCCCGTCCCGACCCTGCCCTAGCCCTAAGAGGCCCTAACCCCTAAGGGCTTGGGTCGAACCAGGGTCAGCCCTATGACATTTTTATTACATTTTTTATGAAATCATTCAGTCTAAATTAAAACATTGCATCATGATGGAAAAATTAACTTCCGAATTTCTTATTTTATAAAAATAATGCCATGTAATTCTTAGATTTCCATTTAGATTACAGTATTCAAAATTTGTCATTTTTATTTTAGTAATCAAATAGTTTATACCAAATATATTTTAGTTCTTCATAATTATTAACATACTAAATATCATTACCAATTACATACCAACTTTAATTTTGTATTTACTAAGTTATTTAGTAAGACTAAATTATAAATGAGATCAAAGATCAAATTTGATAATTTGTAAAGATAGATAGTCATTGATAAATGAGATCAAATAATAGATTAATAGTATTACAAGCATAAATTTTGAATATAAATATATAAAATAAAAGAAACTTATCAGGAAAAAAGCCGTAAGGCCAGTTCTACCCTAGCCCTAGACGGCCCTAGGGCCAATTAGGGCAGGGCTAAAAAGCCCTCATATTATAAGGGCCTATAAAATCTAGGCCTAGCCCTTAGATTTTTAGGGTCGGCCCTCAGGGCCAGACCCTTATTGACATCTCTAGGCATGACAATGGCATTAATGCAGAACACTTGAAAATATTATATAAATTAAATAAACAGGGACACGTCAGGGATGGGTTTCGTTGGACCTGTAACCCGCCCCCGACCTGAGCGGGTTTTGTAAATCTTTACCGTTCACGGCAGGTTTGATACGGGTCATGTTTCAAAACACTTGCCTAACTTTTTTTAGTAACACTTACCTGACATATTTAGACCTATTTAACAGATGGCTGGACGTGAGTTTCTCTCACAATCAAATACTAAATCCTTGGATCACGAGGAAACAAGGGTTTTACCAACAAGGTGACATTCATGCTATACCAGGTGTGCGGATTAATGTCAAGTGCCCTATTTTCTAAACATTAAGGCATGTGAATGGAAGATGTTATACCAAGTGCAGTATCTACAACACCTATGGTTTCAAAACACCTTGTCAAAATTACCTAAATTCAATGTTGTATTCCAAATAGACCAGCTAATACTCCATTAAACCCTTGACAGTAAACAAGCAGATAGGAGAAGGAAAACTCGAGGAGAAGAGCACTAGATTATTCATCGTCGTGAATACGAGTACCCTTCAAATTATGGGTGTATTCGTACATTGAGATGCCAGTAGTTGTAAATTTCTTTCATGCTTTAACGCATTTAGCATAAAAGCAATTCACTTGACCTGAAATTGTGCCATTAATATTACTATGACCGTTGCATCTTGTCAGTGACGTGAATATTAAAGGATGGAATCTTACTACTGCACAATGTTAAAGTTCACATGAGCTTGTATCTTTTCTCCTGGACACCAGTAACTCCCATTTGAATCTCTATTATTGTGTGAAGCGGCATCTGCATATTGCCACATAAAAATGTGAATAGAATTTAAATAAGAAAATATAAAGCTTCATTTCCACATTAGAACCATACATCATATTCTGAAATAAAATGAAAAACATGAGACCTGAAGCAAAAATCAGAAATATAAATAGCAAACCCCACTAATCAGGCATACGAAGCATTTTGTTCAACTGGTATTAAAAGAAGCAATATGAAGAACTGTACCCTCGCAGCCACTGCTAAAACATCACTTGACTGCCTAAAAGTCATCCACAACCACTGAAAATGAAAAATTACCTATTTTGACCTGCTGGTTACAGCAAACTGCTAATACACTTGCAACAACACTGCTTGTGAACTTTTCGGAAACCACTTCGCTGCTTATTTTTCCATAGAGTGAAAATTTCATCCAATACTATGAGCTCTATGCCACACCATCGGGTTCTAATTTCACAATTGCAAACAATCACAGATCTTTGCAAAATTCCCTTCTCTGTTCATTAGGAATTGATTTCATTTGTGGCATCATATCAACTTTTTGGCTCTAGATATATATAGACTTGATTATTGTGAATCTTCAGCGGTTCAAAAAGAGACAGGTGAAGGAAGAAGTAAAATTTAAACTCGCACTGTCGCCAGGAAGAAAACACACAAAAGCAGTTGCTAAAACCCTCACAGTTGCAAGGAAAACAACACACGGATAAAACAGTTCCTAAAAGCCTTGCCTTGGATAGGAAAAATCATTCCACTACTGCCAGTAAAACCGGCTTGAATTGCAATACACCCTGCATTACAAATTTATGCAACCCATTTTGGCTTGGCGCTCACATCCAAGTTGGAAAGTAGAAGTTTAAGAATTTATAATACCTGAGAATTAGTGGTGTCAATTCACTAAATTAAGTGATAGAACAATATAATTTGGATAAAAAAAGTTGTCATTTGGGAAATGAAGACTCATTTCTGGACATCTTAAATGAAGTGGGAGAAATAAATTTGGGACAAAGCAATATTATTTATTTTGATCGTGTTATCTCATCCTGTCACGCCCCAGGCCCACGGGCTGCAGATTGGGATATCCTACATTGGTTATGTGGGGTTATTTGGAGCAACTTATAAGTGAGTAAAATTGATTTCTCTAGCAACTTGGGTTAACCATTTTCTAGAACGAATGTGAAGTAGTTAGCGGATCATGCTGTGCCAAAGTCTCACTTCTGAGCGCACGTGGGCCTCGGACGTGAAAAATGGTATCAGAGCGACTCAGGGATACTATTGATGCGGAGGCCCAATCCGGATTGTTAAGTAATGGTTATGTGGGGAATATTTGAAGTAGTTTATCAGTGAGTAAAATGGACTCCGCTAACAACTTAGGTAACCACTTTCGCAAAAGCGAGTGCAAGTAGTTGCTACTGGAACCGGTTAGACCGGGGTCTCGTTTCTAAGCCCTGAACCCTGGGCCTGAGATGTGACACATCCAGCATGTGTGGATCATTGATCACTTGTTTAAATGTAAGCTTACAAAATCTTTTATCTTATCTGCATTAAACTTTACAAAATTGCAACTAGCAACTATCAGGTTCGCTTGTCAGCCTATTTGACCTCATGCATTTTCACTTTAATTTAGTGGTTAAATTTTTTTTTTTTTGGGGGGGAGGGGTTGGTGGGGTAATCACAGCAAGAGGTGGAAAGAATTAGAAAAGGTGTGACTTTTTTATGTTCACTGTTATTTGGTTATATTCGTTCAGAGGAATCACAGCAAGAGGTGGAAAGAATTAGAAAAGGTGTGACTTTTTTATGTTCACTGTTATTTGGTTATGCATCAATTCGTTCATCTGCCATAATAAAGAGAGATTTAATAGGAAAGTGGAAGTTGCTTACATATGATCCAGCAAACAGAATAACAGCCAACGGTCTAGACCTTCAACAACTTGGAAAATCTCAAGCGGGAACTTGATAGTTAGATCATGTCATTCAATTTCTAGAGAAGGTAATCATATTGTTGGAACTTGGAAGGATGTCTAGTCGTGGATTAAATAATATTGTAGTACCCTGAAGTGCAATGTTTGTGAAAAAAGTGATAGTAATCCAAGTAATTATGTTCATAGGCAGGTTTTGTTCTTTAAGAAGAGCCTGTATTTGTGTCCCATCTTAGAAAGTACTTTTGTGGACTTTAACAATTTCCCTATTCCTGATTTGGTCGTTTCCGTATGTTGAGCTCTTCTTTGAGGTAAAAAGATGACTTCGTGATTACCATTGATGAATTCTCTTAGCAATTTTTGTTGATGATATAGTTATCTCAAGATAAGAAAATGAACGAGAGTGTTGATGTCATTTCTCAAACAGACGTTCAAACCAAAGATCTGCGTCCACTAAAATACTTTTTTGGATCGAAGTTGCATGTTCCAGTCAAGGTATTGCTATGTATCGGAGAAATTATGATCTTGATCTATTCTATGAAACATACTCGTGGTTCCAAGCATGTAGATAAACCTACGAAGACCAAATACAAAACCTGAACCTGATTTGGTCAGTTGTTAGATAATCTTGCATACTATTATCAACTGGTTGGCATGTTGACTTGTTATATTGTGACTAGACTAATATTGCTGTTAAAAAACTGTTGCTAGCCAATTCCTCGGCTGCCAATGTGCTGGTTATAGCGACACTCCTTTGCACCTATTGAGGTGTCTGGAGGGAGCAACAGGTAGAGACCAGCTGCATAAATCTAGTTGTTCCTTGGATATTATGAAGTGCAGTATGTTGGCTGTATTCATTGATTAGTACATTGCAACAACTAGGTTTTGAGCATTCATCCCATGTAGCTGATTCTTTATAACAACGCGGCTATATGGTATTGATTCTTGTGTTTCACAAGAAACTGCTAGTTTTTGTGGGGAAGACAGATGCAGAAGTTCATGTGTGGCTCACCTATAAAATTAACTGATAGCTACTCATCTACTGAGACTTGTGAGTAGAGTTTGTCATATTTGTTAGGAACATATGATGACATCCAAGATTCAGCTTCATGGGAGACTTAATAAATTCATGCATGCATTATTTGTAAGCTCCCTACAACTTAACTTAATACCGCGCCAGTCCTTTGATCAAAACCAACACATTATCCTCAAATATTCCCAACAACAACAACTTAACTTTCATTTTCTGCAATACCAATGAACAACTTTATCAGAATAGACTCCCATCTTACCTACCCAAAATAGAGGTAGTTAAATCTACTCTTTCTTATGCTAGCCAAAAAGAAGACGCTGATTTTGTCCAAGCTTTGCACTACAGATCCAGAGGTCGAAAGTTCTTTTGCCAACTTCTTTACATCTCAAATCATCAAAATATCATTTGCTGAAGGTAAACCCAAAATGTCTTCCAGCAGATATTCCAAGATAGTTGAAAGAAAAAAGTTATGCAGAAATTAGCAAATTTGTTTGCAGATATACCGAAAGGATGGGTTAGATAATCTTGATCGGAACAATTTTAAGGATTTAACAAAACGAGATCAAATCTTGGATAACGAGTGGAAAAACGGTTTGCAATAACAAAACAGAAAGACTCTTTTTTCTTTGGTCAATGTCAAGGCATCTACTGTAGTATAGTAATCTGGAGAAAAATTATGGCATACCTATTAACCAGAAGGTCCTACATTTTTTATTCTAATAAAATGGTATCATGTATCTAATTGGACAATAATGCAACCTATATTTCAAAGCTTTCCATCACGTCCATTCAGAAATTATTTTTACTACAAGTAAAAGTCACCATGAATACATTACCTCTATGTGAGGAATCTCCTTCAATGGCCTATCAGCAAAATAAGCATACAAAGCCCTCAACACAGCCTAAGATATTTCAGGAAAATCATTAGGCATCTAAAGCACAATGCATTTCTGGGAGAAAAATAAATTTTATGTTAAATGTATAACCTGGTGCGATATCACGACAACGGGAGCTCTTTGTCGTTCAAGTTCAATGATCACAGGCTCCAGCCTGAAAAGAGAACGGTAAGTACACTACACTTAATAATTAAAGTTCACGCTTTTTCCAGTAACAAATAGCTCGTTAAAACTGTGGAACACAAACCTTTGTATAACATCAAGATAAGATTCGCCACGAGGATATCTATACCTCAATTTGTCCTTTTTACGAGATCTGTGATATATAGAACAAAATTAAACTCCAAAGAACCGAACTAATGACAAATTGAACAGAAAGGAAAGAAAAAAAATAATATTTTAACTTCAAAAATATAGTGTAACATACTTTATCAGTGCAAAGTTGATAAGGTGAAGAAAAACAGGAAGAACAATAACAAAATACATAGAAAACAGATGACAGGAACAACCTGTTAAGAGAAAAAAGTCCATTATTACTTGGTCATATGACGCATGAGTAAATCTGAATTGGAAAAATTATGTTCATTGTTCACCAGTTACTGCTCATAGTCTCATACCACATATGGGATTAACATAGATGAAATTAGGCTTAAGGGACTAAGAGCATTTTGAGATGTAAGAGACACTTTTCAACTGTTTAAGGAGAAGAGATTCCTAAGCTTCATCATTTGTACAAATGCAGGTTTAAAGGGACTAGGTCAGAAAAACTAGAGATAGGTGTCAGAAAAAGTGTCAGTGTCCTCTTTAAGACAGATTTCACATCTTTTAAAAGGGATTGAAGAGCGATTTGAGTAAATTTTACAGATTTGGAGCGATCAATTCTAAATTGAACTTTTATAAGTTGCAAAAAAAGAAAATAGAATAGAAGCTGAGGCTGATTACGCAAAGACAGGAGAAACAGAACGGCAGAACCCAAAAAAAATACTCCCAGCCGTGAAGAAGTTTACTGCCACCCGTCCCCGGAGCCTCGCCGACCGCCGCCGGACCTGAGCCATTGCCGGGCGATCAAAGCCCAGATACTTTCTTCTTTCTTTTTTGTTTTTTCTTTTAGTTTGTTAGATTTTTCTATATTAAAGGGTTTAATATATTATTAGTTTAATTATGTATTCTAAAACATTATTGATTGTTAGAGAAAATTGCAATATTAGTCCCACAAGAATTGGGACGTTGCGATTTTAGTCCCGTAGTTTGCATTTTTGGTCCTAAAGTTTTGTTTTTATACAAATATAGTCCCATAAGAATCTAAAGTTGCATTTTTGGTACCATGGCCGTTAAAAAAACTAACGAAGAGCGTCATCAGCCGTTAAATTGTGAATGAATATTGCAGTAATGGTCCTATAAGAGTTGGACAATGCAAATTTAGTCCCCTTATTTGCAAGTATGGTCCCAAATTTTTTTAATGCAAAATAGTCCCAAAATAATTTAAATTATTTTTGTAGTACTACATTGGCATTTGATCTTCGGATTGTAGTAAATGTACAATTTTATACAAAAACAAATATATATTATTTACTAAGTATATATGTACTATAATTTTAATTGAGCTAAATATCTCAAAAAAATAATATAATACACAAGCAATCTTAAAGGATAGCGTTGTTAGAAGATGTTGATTTTGATGCTTGCTCAAATCGAGATTTGACACGTTAAGATTATAAAAGACCTAGACCCGCCCTTATTCATACATATATCTGGCAAGTATGATCAATTAGACCCACTCAATTCATATATTTAATCTTATTTGGTGTACCTCAAACATACAATAAAAATATTTTCACAAAACAAATAATAGGTGAAATTGCAAAAAAAAAAAAATTGTAACAAAAAGTGGTCGTAAAAAGGTCATGCAAAGCAAAATAGTCCCCTAACAATATAAAATTCACTTTGTTCCTAATTTCGCCATAAATTAGGTATTTTGCTAAAAATTAGGAAGTTCACTGGATTTCAATCACACGAGCGACACATGTAATTTGGTAAAAATTATTACTAAAATTGAGTTTTTTTACAATTACAGAACTAATTTGCAAACCGTGCATTTTGCGAAATATTTTTTGCACCCACCTATCAATTACATGATAAATATTACAAAATATCTCAATTAATAAAGAAAATAGCTATTTTAATTCATTAAGATTTTATCTTAATTATTTAAGATTTTTTACTAAATGATGATTTTGAAGTTAAATAAAAATTCAAATGACAAAAAAGGAGATAAATCAGTTTAGATTTATCTATTTTTAATGTTTTTATTTACGATAATTGCATTTTTGGTCCCATAGGATATGAATAGCTGCAATTTTAGTCCCAATTTCAAAGAAAATTAAGATGGGACCGAAATGCAAAGGAATTAACGGAAAAATTAAAGGTGGAACTAATTTTGCAACAAAACCATTCTAATAGGACTATTTTAAATTCATGGGACCAAAATTGCAATCACTTAAATCTTGTGGGACTAATATTGCAAGTTTCTCTTGATTGTTATTATTACTCTTATGTACTTAATGTTAATTATATAGTATTAAACTTAACTTGGGTTTCAGTTTTTAACTAGGGTTTTTTATTTTTAATATAATTAACTATTTTTAATATTTATTGTTATGAAGAAGAAGAGGAAATTGGAGAATTTTTTAACAACACACATATATTTTTAAAATGTTTTTATTATTTTTTGCGCCTCATGCACGAAAGGCACGCGCCTCGCCTTGCGCCTCAGGCTCCAAGAGGCTTTGCGCCTTCCTCCTTTAACAACTATGATTATACCATTTTCAACTCAGAAATATTAGTACGCATAAAATAGATGAGAAAGATAGCGACGAAAGTAACCATAAGAACTGAAGCATACTCATATTCCTCGGGCATATTTTTCTTTATTTCTTCGTATGTCATCCCATCACATACACCAGCATTAATTTCGTCAAGTGCACGCCATTGTATCTTCAAAAGAATACATTAAGACGTCAGTTCAAAATAGTTAGCAATAGCTAATTACTAGAAATTGTACCATGGAATAAACAGTGGCCATTATTACACAACCTTCGGGAAACCAGCTATTGGACTTGCTGTTAAAATTGTTCTCTGCAATGTGCTAGTCCATATCTAAGCCACAGGAGAAACAGATTTCACAAATGTCGAACTTCAACAGAATATTTTATGCATGGTAGACTGTAGTCTATAATAACACACTCCATGTTACAGAAATGTTGAGATGTAGGCTACCGGCAGAGAGATTGAGAGAGATACAACTCATGCTAAACAGCAAGACTCTATAAATTGACAAACAAAATATATGGAAAAAGACTATTCAAAGCCATCTCATACTTTTAGTAATAAATAGTTATGCTGGCTCCTTATCCCCTTACTTTTCAAAAACAAAAGAAAGGTGCCAAACATAATATCAGAGACATAATTCCATAAAAGTTATTTTGTGGTGTAACAAGAAAAAAACTGACATCTCTCTAGATACACTAAAAAGTTTTTTTCCTTCTAATTAAAACAAGCAAAAGTATTTGAAATTGATGACTGAAAGACAAATTAAGGACCTCCTGAATTATCTTTGTATATATGATTTAGCAAGAAACATTTCAATCTTAAAGTCAAGCTCAAATCAAGATACAAAAACTTTACAGAAGCATCTATTTAAAACAAATATGACTAAAGTCTTTTTACCGAAGTATTATTGAATTGGACAAACTTACAGAAGCAGCCTTTTCATTCTTCAGACGTTTTTCAACAAAATTTGCAAGTTTTTTTGCATAAAGCTCACCAGAATCACTGCAAAAAGAATATTACACCCTGAATTACAGATACACGGAAAGCAGGAAAGCACATTAATTAGGTTAAAAAAACCAGAACACTCTCCACCGACAACTCAAACAAAATACAAGGAAGAACTCTGGTGTTTTCAAATGGAAGTTTTTAGCTCCATACTAGAGAGACTTCATATTCTTAATCTGAACATGATACTGAGTTCATTAGGAACGGTGTCAACAACCTATTCTTCTACATAAAACTATTTTGTGAAAATCATAATTGCACATAGGGTAAGTCTTCTTTTGGTCCATTTCTCTTAGTTTTCAACCTCGATGCAAATTAGCCAGTTATTTCCACAATTTTGACGGTGACATTAATTTTAGGCAAATATAGTTGTCAGATTTATTGGAGTACTCTCCTGGAAAGGATTGGTTACTATCAAAAGAATAAACGAGATTTGGCTACAAGAGATTTGGAAGTTGGAACGCAGGCAAAGGACATTAAACAAGTCTTCATATTCCAGATTACAAATCAAATTTAGCTATGTAGAAGTTGACAGCAAGCAAAGAAGTTAGATTATATCATCACACTCCACATATGAGTGAACCTTATCACGCTGTCACCACCAATTCGACCTCTGACATTGTCTCGGCTCTCTCCATGCCTGGTAAGCAAAATTGGGCGAGGAGTCAGGTGTGTATTCACCTGCGAAAAACAGGAAACTTAATTAGAATTCACATTTCATTTCACAATTAATGTTAACCTCTCTCCCTCCCCATTTTCAAAGGAAAAAAGGAAAACAAAACAAAGAAAAAGGATAGGAAACTGAATAATGAAGAAAAAACAAATTAAGAGGGGAAATGTGCTCTCCGGTATCACAAATTTAATGAATATGTAGAAATAGCTTGCTTCAACAATGAATTACTTATTACTAACCAAGAATCTTTTTCCTTTCATCACGATTCAGAAAGTTCTGAAAACTACTATATGGACAAGGTTACAGCTATAAGAATTAAAAATCCAAAAAAGGTGGATCTGTAAAAGCTACAGGAATAAGACAACAGTTTGAAAAATGGATATTTCTCATAAGGGATTATGAAGTAGACAAAGAATAAACAAAAAAAGAATATGATATGCAGTGGATTATCTTCATAATTGGTTATTGTCAATTGATCATTCTTTTCTGTATTTTTTTTTCGGCTAATTACTGAGGTAAGTAATTAGAAGAGTTAAAATTAAGATAGGTAGATATGTCATAGGACTGAAAGGTCCTGAAAAATTCAGATTATTTGGACACATTGCTGTGTTTGATAAAAGGCTAAATGGTTTAACCGTTTTAGAGCAAGTGTTGAAATCTTGATCAATTAGTCCTGGAAATTAGGGGATTAAGTGTACATATTAATTCCAGATTTATAGGTACCAGATATCTGGTTCTATTTTTAATTTAAGTAGTTTCCTTACTCCTTGGATATTATATGAAACTTGTGCGGAAGTTGGATATGTATCATAAAACAAAGCTCACCTTGTAATTTAACAGGGTTAGTTTCTACAAACCTGTAAAAGAATGGATTCATGCCTAGTTTAACTCTTTCTGGCTTTATTTTAACAGCCCTAGCAATATGTTGAAATATCTAACGATTTTCTTTATTTGCAACGCAACTTCTCCACATATGAAATTATTATAAATGGGCAAAAGGCTGTACAAACCCGCCAAAAAAAACCATTTCGGATTTATCAAGTCAATGTCTTAAATCAACCCCCTTGATGAATTAGGTGCACTAAATCAAAATAAGGCTATTTATGATAATCTTTTTTGGAAGCCCACATATCAAGTTATAATCCCAAGTTCCGAGGAGTCGCATATTATTTCCATGATTTTTCCCCAATGAGAATTTCTCACCGTCTCCTTGAAATGCAATAATTTGGCCAAAATTTTAAATTATCTCCCTCCAATAACTTCACTTTCCCTAACTTAATCTTAATACAAGGACTGATCAAACACAAATATCACATTTCAGAATTTTGAATAACTGGGACTAGACATCTCTAAGATGACAAGTCTACGGCTTCCATTTAAAACCAAGTGATGTTACCAGATGCCATCAATCAAGAGCTCATGAGTCATGATTATTATTTTCTGATTCTACTGATGTGCATATAGGTGATAATCAGAGGAAATTGCACTTTTGGTCCCATAAGAAAAGAGGTTTAGCACTTTTAGTTCCATGTTTGCTTTTTTTGCCCAATAGATTTATTTTAGCACATTTAGTCCCTTATGATTTAAAAGTTGCAATTTTAGTCCCAAAGCTAACGGAAAACTTAACTGACCATTAAATCTATTCTTATGAGAGCAAAAATGCATTTATCCAAAAATTAATCAAATAAAAGAAAAAAACTATTTGAAAAATCTGAAAAAATGTCTAATAATTCTGAAATTTGTTCTAATAAAATTTAAAATTATTTAAAATTTATAAAAAAAAAAAAAAGTTATAAAAAATCCAAAATTATTCAAAAACCTAAAAATTGAAAAATATAAAATCTGATATTTTGTTTAAGAAACTAAAATTATTTTAAAATCTAAAAATTATAAAAATAAATTTTTGAAACTGTTGAAAAAACTATAAATCGTTTTTTCAGAAACAATCGACATTTATTTAAAATATTTAAAAATATTTTAAATTCCCAAATTAAAAAAACTCAAAACTCTTTTTAAAATCTTGGAAATTGTTTTAAAAAAATCTGGAAATTTTCTAAACATATTCAGATTTTAATATCCCAATTTTGGAATAATTTTAGGATTTTTAAACAAATTTTGGATTTTTTAAAACAAATTTCAATATTTTCTTTAATTTTTATATTTTTTTAATAATTTTAGTTTTGTAAAAAATTGTATCCTTTTACCCCTTTTCGATTTTATAAAAAAAAATAAGTTTTTTTGGTAAATATTTTCAAAAGTCTTCAATAATTTTCAGTTTTTAATCCATTTTTCAGATTTTTAGACAAATTTCCAGATTTTTAATTTTATATTGAATTCACTTTTAATACTTGAAGTAATTGTCAGATTTTTAACACAACTTATAGTTTTTTAAACAAAATTTCAGATTTTTAAAACATCGTTTAATTTTAAAAACAACTATTGAAAATAATTTTGAGTTTTTTATTTTAGAATTTTAAAATATTTTAAATAAATTTCCATTGTTTTAAATGTTAAAACAGTGTCTATATATTTTTTAACAATTTTCTTATTTAAGCTTTTGTAATATTTGGATTTTAAAATAAATTCGAATTTTTTTTGTTTTTAAACAAACTATCATATTTTTTGGATTTTATATAACGTTTTTTAATAAATTGCAAATAATTTTAAATTTTATTGTTAGACAATTTTTCAGAATTTTCAAATAGTTTTTTTCTTTTTTTTAATTAATTTTCGGATAAATGCACTTTTGGTCCCGTAAGAATAGAGTTAACGGTCAGTTAAGTTTTCCGTTAGTTTTGGGACTAAAAACTGCAACTTTTGAATCATATGGGACTAAATATGCTAAAAAAAAATCAATTGGGTTGGGACCAAAAAAGCAAATTGTGGGACTAAAAGTGCTTTTGACCTTTTTCTTATGGGACCAAAAGTGCAATTTCCTCCCACTTATCTTACAGCCAGCTGCATTCTTTCAGCTCAGAAAACCTTTATTTTAGGAAATTCAGGACTAACATCTGACTACTTAAATACATACCCTCCAATCAAATAGAGGATTTGGTCATCATGCAAGCATCTTAAGTTCTTATATTAGTATAAATAGCACATACCCCAAATGCATGTATCCAATCCACGTGACATTATGAAGAAGTAATTCAGCAGCGTGTGCACATTGCTACAGTGTTATGAAAGAATACACAAGGCATATCCCCATGAAAGATGAAGTGCAACATACCAGGAAGAATACTATCCGCCCAGGAAGGTAACCACTAATGTTGTTCACCTGTTTCATAAAATGATATTTCACTTATAAGAGACACATAGCATCGACCTGAACTTTCTTTTTTTATTATATCTTTTTCTTGTTGTGTTGGAGGGGATGCAAGGGGAAAAGAAGGAAAGGAATGCAACCAAGACGTTCAAGTAACGGAAAAAGGGGGGATGGATAGGAATTGCAGAAAAAATATTCTGGAACAATTGCATAAGTAACAGCTGCAACATTTAGATAAAAGAATGAAACGAAGACAATACTAGCATATTTTTTGCAACATAAAACATAGTAGAATGTGGTAAATTCAGAAAAGCTCATATAGTTAATGGAAAAGTAAAGGTCAAACCACACTAAAGAAAGTCCAAATTACACAGTTTGCATGCTTGTCTACTTGATCTTCCAAGTATCATCCAGACACAAACTTTTCTGTCTGAAATAATTCAACAATCTAAATGTAACAGAAAGCACTATCAGGCTGCAACACTACAGATATCCACGGTGTTGGCGTGATCGTGAACACAATGGCAATAAGCAATTCAAGTTTTAAGCAGGTTACACCACCAGTAGATCCATTTTATACTTATTATACAAAGGAAACTCGTTTCAAGAGTAGTAGCAGTCCTCCAAAAAGTTTAATAAAAGCAAAAGGAAATGACAATGTGCAAATGAAATTCAATTTATGTATCTCCTTTTTTCCTTTGAGCATGCGTGGGGAAAGGGAGGGGGGAGGGGGGCAGAATCTTGTCTTTAGGTTACTTAGAGGGTCATTATCCATTTGATATCTGCTTCAATTTTCTCTTTCTTAAATCTTTTGTTGTCTGGATCAGCTTCACATGAGAAATTTAATTAATGGAAACATTTCATCAGGACAATTCAACAGAAAGTTACGTTATGAGTCTCTGGGATCGTGTGAATTAAGTAACCGCTCAGAGGGTAAAGTGCCCCACCCTCCCCACCCCAAGGCAAAATGTCAATATTATTGAGTATCCTTCACCAGCATCCAAAAGAGCTTCATACAACAGGAAATAAAGGAATATATGAATGTCCTTTTGGCAAAAATATGGATCGCATTCCTCTTTCACAAAACCCAAAGGTATCTAACAAGTGGGATCATCAAAGGACTGGAGGAGATTAATATCCTAATACATTGTTTCCCATAAGACCTTAATAAACTCAGAAATCTACTTCCTTGCTTTGAAAAATCATCTCTGACCCCTTATTCAAACCTATTGCCATGAAAAATCTACATCAGAATCACCATAACACCTTGAAAGGTTTATAGTGAAATCTCCAAGTGCATATCTTTATACACTGGCAGCTCCATATCTTGAAATGAGCAAGAGGAGCTTATATTCTTTTACAGGCTTAATTGCTTAAATCCAAGACATTTTCCGAATATGTAGAATTAAGTACGTCTCAATTGACATCTTGGAAGATGAAGGTGTCAATTTAAACAACATATACGGTGGCAGATGGTACAAGGGAATGAATGAGAAAGTAATCTACATGCCAAGTTGGTATAATTCGCAATTTATCTGATTATTCATCCACGAGCATCCTTTTGCAGAACATTTTATCAAACTTTAAAGGATTTCTTGTTCCCAACCTCCCCCACCCCACCCCACCCCCCCATTTATTGGTAATTAACCTATCCTTTGAAGGTACCCTCCAAGGAAATATTTTAACACTCCAAGCATCAAATTATGAAAACTGTGATTAAATATATTAATGTAAGTCAACCTTCAGTTCACTAACACCTACCGCCCCCAGCGGCACCTATCAACTATATTCAATTTCACTTCTCATATTTGATTGTTGCCTAAGACCTCAGGCACCAACCCGTGCCTCTCGCCACCTCCAGCCCCAACCCATACCTGGCAACTGATAGAGTCAAGGGCAAAAATCAAATACACAACCCCAAATAAAATTCACGCAAGCACAATAAATAAACTGGAAGGAAATATTATTGCCCCATTCTCTCGGGATGAATTCCGTCCAGCATTCAGCCGCCAATAATTATTGATGCCTTACAATTGCAAAAACACTTTATTTAAATACTTGCCTACCTTACGGGCCCAAGCCCAATTAATTAACCCGGAAATAATAATTGGAAATAAACTATCAATAAACTAACTTAAACTAAACAGAAGAACAAAGTAAAATAAATTGCCCAAGCCCATCCTTGCAACCCACGCATGCACAACAGGTATCCATGCACAGTGGGCCTGGCTCCACAGCAGCAGGCTACTCTCTTCCTCTCCGGTGATAGACATGCCGCAATCGATCTGCAACAACTCCTCCACGGTTCAAAACAGCCTTGTCCTCAAGGCTGAAATCTGAAATTACCCACAAACGTCAGCCACGTAGCCTCTTGGTACCCTTACCCTTCCATTTCACCACAACCTGCGACACCGTCCCCCCATCACAGCTGACTGTACAAGAATCCAAAATCGACTCCGGTTCGAATGTGGGCTCATCAACTAGCAAATCTGAAGGCAACTCGGGCGTAACCACGTGGCTGCCCGCAACGGACTTGAGCTGAGACACATGAAAAAACGGATGAATTCGCGAAGAAGGTGGTAACTTGAGACGGTATGCCACAGCCCCTACTTTACCCACCACTTCGAAGGGACCAAAATAACGACTCGCGAGTTTGGCACTCGAGTGGTGGACAAGAGAGCCTTGCCGACGGGCTGCAATTTCAAGAAAACCATATCTCCCACTTGAAACTGGACATCTCGCCTATGCTTATTAGCCGCCCATGTCATCCGGAGTTGGACCCTCTCCAAGTGGAACCGTAATTGCACTAAAATTTCATTTCTTTCCAACAACTCATCCACGACCGCCTTAACCCAAATTTCACCTGGTAAAAATTGGTGAATCGTTGGTGGGGTCCGCCCGTACACGACCTCGAAGAGAGTGTGACCCGTTGCCGAATGAAACTTGTATTAAAGCAGTATTCCGTCCACGATAGCCACACACTCTACTTTCTGGGATGTTCGGAAGCAAAACAACGTAGATACGTCCCCAGACAACGATTCATGACCTCCGTTTGTCCATCGGTTTCCAGATGAAAGGCACAACTCATCCTTGATTTTGTGCCCAACGCTTTAAACAATTCTGACCAAAAAGAACTAACGAACACCGGGTCTCTATCGGAAACAATAGATAGCGGGACCCCGTGTAACCGCACGACTTCCCGAGCAAACAACGCAGCCACTTGCTTAGCCGTGAAGGGGTGTTTGAGACCTAAAAATGAGCATACTTCGAAAGGCGATCAACCACAACCAATACACAATCGGTGTGATAAGAACGGGGTAATCCGTAACCCCGTAATAAAATCCATACTTATATCTTCCCAAGCCTGGGAAGGAATAGGAAGAGGTTGTAAAAGGCCCGTCAGCGCCCGGGTGTCATATTTATTGCGCTGACAAACCAAACATTTCGCGACAAACCCAGTAACTTGACGCATCATCCAGGGCCAATAAAAGTTTGTTGCGATGTGGCGATATGATCGAAACGCCCCGGAATGCCCCCAGTAGGTGTGGAATGAAATTCTTCTATAAACTTTCTTGTCCATGGCAAATCCTCCGGTACTACAATGTGCCCTTTGTAAAATAATGTATCATTGATTAAAGTGTAAGGGCCCTCGACAGTTTTCCCTCCTTCCAAGTCGCGCATTAGGCCACCCAATTTGTCGTCGGCGCGAACAACCAAACGCAAGGAAGACCAGTCCGCCCATTGGGGCAGCGAAAAGGGGGACAATTCCCCGGCGGGGACAACGCATCAGCCGCTAAGTTCAAAGGACCCGGTTTGTACTCAATCTCAAAATCATAACCCAATAACTTGGACACCCAATTCTATTGTGCGGGCGTGGAAATATTCTGTTTTAAAAGATGGCGGAGGCTGCGTTGATCAGAACGAACGATAAAACGCCCGATTAGATTAAATACGGTTGCCAATGTTGAACGGCCAACACTAGAGCCATCAACTCCTTTTCATACGCGGATTTGGATAAATTTTGCTCCGAAAGAGCCTTGCTAAAGAATGCCAACGGACGGCCTGATTGCATCAATACAGCGCCCAAACCCCTTCCCGATGAGTCGCACTTGATGATAAAAGGCTTATTAAAATCTGGGGTAGCCAGTAAGAGCACCGAAGTGATAGCATGTTGCAAGGCCTGAAACGCCAATTGGGCCTCCGACGTCCACATGATTTTCGAGGGCATGTCTTTCTTAAGGAGGTTTGTTAGCGGCTTCCCAAGCTTCCCATAGTCTTTGATAAAGTGACGGCAATAACCCGTAACCCCAAAAATCCCTGGACAGTCCATAATGAAGTGGGTGTTGGCCAGTGAAGTATGGTGCTAATTTTAGTGGGATCCATTCTAACCCCTTCGCCGGATACCACATGCCACAAATATTCAACACTTGTTGCCCGAAAGAACACTTTTTTCAGATTGACCACGAATGAATTATCACGGAGCAATCGTAAAATCAGCCGCAAGTGTGCCAAGTAGTCCGCCCAAGATGCACTGTATATTAAAATGTCATCAAAAAATACCAGCACAAATTTACGGAGGTACAGCTTAAACATAAACAGATCATTCATTGTGGCCCGGAAGGTGGCCGGAGCATAGTAAGGCCGAAAGGCATTACCAAAAATTCGTAATGGTCGGAATGTGTTCGAAAAGCTATCTTGGAAATATCTTCAGAGGCAATCCGGATTTGATGATAGCGGATCGCAGTCAAGCTTACTAAACCACCTCGCTACCGTGTAATTCGCCCAACATTTCTGAATAACCAGGAATGGGGTACTTATCGCACGCGATCTGTTAGTTCAATTCCTGGTAGTCCATACAAAATCGCCAGCTGCCATCCTTGCGTACCAATAACACGGGGCTGGAATATGGGCCACAACTAGGTTGAATAATTCCTGCTCTGAGCATCTCCGCCACTAATTGTTCCATTTCATCTTTTTGAACTTGTCCATAACGATACGGTCGCAGGGAGATTGGCGAGGTGCCCGGCTGGAGTGGAATCGGTGGTCCGTGAGGAAAGTCGGAGGCAGGCCCGCTATGGCATGGAAAACCGTGGGAAACTGATTGAGAATCTGTTTTAAGTCATTGGGGAACGACGTTGGCGGCACCGCGTTCTGTGTGTGGTTCGGCCCGAAGAGTTGGACGTCTAACAACACCCAATAGTCGTCCACATCTTTGATTTTATGGAGGGTGACCGCTGAAATCTCACGACACTAAAGCGACGGGTCACCGCGGAGAGAGATGTGGTGACCATTAAGTATGAATTCCATAGACAAGCGCGGCCAATTTGCTTTGACATCCCCAAATGTGGCTAGCCAGGATACGTAGAGAATCAAGTCCAACCCCCCCCCTCCCCAAGTGGAAAAACATAACAATCAACCCGAAAACTCGGAGTGCCCACCGTCACTTCTACATTGCGGCAAACCCCCAAAATGGACTTGTGTTGCCCGTCACCCAAGAGAACGTACATAAAAGTGGAGTCATCCACGAGAATGCCTGAGCGATGGACAGTGGAATCGGATATGAAGCAATGGCTCGCCCCACTATCTATCATAATTCGAGTGGGAGATTGGTGAAGCTTGGCCAATAATTTCATAGTGCGCGACCCATCAAGCCCCCCGGCGGCCAGCGGGGTGAGCTCCAATTGCTGCCACTCGGTACCTACAAAATCTACCCCCACTTCCTAAGAGTCCAGCAACTCCGAATTTTCGAGATCATCAATATCCTCCCCTTCCGCGGCGATCATGACCCGCAAGGATTTCGTGGGGCAGTTGTGCAAGGGGTGGTAAGGCTCGCGACATTAAAACATAATCCCTTTGCTTTGAGGTCCAAATAATCTGAATGTGACAACTGGCGAACCCCCAGGCAGCCCGCGCCGAGCCCGTTGAAGCCACCGAGCTAGATGTCATGTGGGAGCCTGTAACAAGGGGTGAGCGGGAGGAACCAGAAGACGGAGTGGTGCCCGCGGAGTAGGGCGGTGGCTGGCAATGTCCGGAGGGTGGTGCAGTAGGTCGGAAGCCTTGCACGCCGTTGGCAAGCCCTAATGAAAAGGAACGGGTTGGGGCAGAACCATAGCGCGACCCCCGGGTAGCTTGGAGTTCACATTCAATTTCGCAAGCTAAATGAATCGTGTCTAATAAATTGGCCGCACCTGTGGAACGAATACAGACACGGATATCCTCGCGCAGCCCATTAAGAAATAATCCCAGACAATGAGAGTCCAACAATCCATGCACATGTGCAATACGTGAGATGAATGCGTCGACGTATTCTTCAAATGGAGCCTGTTTGTGTGGTAGCATCCAGAGTTTTGAATGGATTAGCCATGGGATTGTCGTAACGACGTAGAAGCTCAGAGGAAAAAATTTGCCAAGTTAGTGAGGATTGGGCGCCAAGGACCCATTGCATCCAATGTAACGCCCCATCCATGGCAACCAAGGCGAGTTCAACCTTCGTTGAATCATCAATGTGGTGGACGCGCAAAATATTGCTCCGCTTATGCGACAACCATGAGATCGGGTCATCGCCATTGAAAATTGGAATGTCAAGTTTGCGTGCGGACACGACCGGATTCGGCCGGCGGGGCTGCCGGAGCGGTGGTCGTGGTGCGGGCAGCGAGGAAGCCGAGTCTACCCCGCCGGCACTGGAGGAACCTTTATCGCGCAATAGGGTTTCAAGGAGTTTTCCAATACGATCCAGTTTTGTTAAGTTGAGGTTGAAGTTTGGTGATTTCGCCCAAAGGTCCTCAACGACCTTCTCTATCGCGTCAACTCGTGATTCCATTCGTGTTCTTTGGCATGAAGAAATCAAAGGGACGGCAGATTGAACAGATTGATAGAGTCAAGGGCAAAAATCATACACAACCCCAAATAAAATTCACGCAAGCACAATAACAATAAATCGGAAGAAAATATTGTTACGCCGTTCTCTCGGATGAATCCCGCCCAGCATATAGCCGCCAATAATTATTCTGCAAGATGCCTTACAACTGCAAAAACACTTTATTTAAATACTTGCCTACCTTACGGGCCCAAGCCCAATTAATTAACCTGGAAATAATAATTGGAAATAAACTATCAATAAACTAACTTAAACTAAACAGACGAATAAAGTAAAATAAATTTCCCAAGCCCATCCTTGCAACCCACACATGCACAACAGACAGGTATCCATGCACAGTAGGCCTCGCTCCACAGCAGTAGGTTACTCTCTTCCTCTCCGGTGATAGACATGCCGGAATCGATCTGCAACAACAACCCTACGCCATTGCCCTAGAACACCCTCCGCCTATCTCGACCAGTAAAGGAAATTTGTTACTTAATTTGAGTCCACATATTCCAAGCTTTAATGCACACTGGACATATAATGTGAGTCCTCTAAATTGACCCTGCTGAAAATGTCATGTTTCTATCCCAAGGGAAGTCAATCAGCAACTAGTACCTTTTGTTTCATTGACTCTAGAACTCTAAATTCCTTTTGGGTTTGATAAAGAAGAACTAGTCCACTAAGGATTTTTTAACGAAAAGGAAGTATCCAAAGTTTTGTAGTCGATATAGGCCCTCAATAGCTGAGCAACTGTGTCAGCTTTCTGATCCTTTTATGCCTGATGCAATTCACAGAACCACAATCATGAAGTAAATATTAAAGTTAGGATTACTTTTCAAGACCAGCGCAGCTCTTATCTGTTATCCTATTACATATTCAGAAAAAAAAATCTCAATACCATTATGTTACACTATAATATGGTCCTTTTCTCAAGCAGACAATTAGACCATGCAAGAAGAAAATCATTGCACATATAAGCACAATATTCATCCAATTCTAGCGGAAATTTAGATAATTTTGATCAAATAAATAGATAAGGGATGAAATGAATAGAAGAGATCCGCAATAACAATGAAAAGAGGATTTACTTGTATTTGTCCACCGTGGCCACTGACCATATCAATCATTTTAATATAAGAGCCTTCTTCCACAGGCTCATAAACCTGAATAAAAGGAAAACTACCCATAAACCATATTTTTTCTCAACAGCATTCAACATAAAATAAAAAATAAAAAAATGCAGTAGTATAACAGTTAAAGTATGTCCATGAATCTACCTTTTCATAATTTTCCAGTCGGACTTTAAAGTCATGATAACCTGCTTCGAAATCTGGCCTGAAAAATACCATAAACCATAAATTAATAGTGCAGGGTACAAAAATAACATGGAAATCTTCTTGCAACATACTCTTCCGCATAATCCGGGCTTTGTTGAACTTTGAGACGTATATTTCTTTCGATTATTTGCCGATCATTGCATAATGTCTCTAAAAAAATAATCTGTGAGTGAAAAATGATTTTATATCAGACATCTAGGGGGAAAAATTTAAACATAATAGTATATTATGTTGACTCTGATTAGCCACAGATAGACATCTAAAGTAAATGCCTAGAAGGTAACTATATCATGGCGATCAATATGGAGAACCTAGAAGACTTGTGAACCACCAAAAGGTCATCTACAAATTTCCTGCATATAGCTGCCTTCATCAATCAAAGTGACCCCACCTACAACTCCTTCACAAACAGGATACTATGATGAAGCATAAGTTTTTTCTCCATCAGCATATTCAGGTTTGAGTGCTTTAGCTCTTTAATGGTTTGCCAATTTGAATTAACTTGCTCTGATTAAACTTAATTGAAAGTAAAGAACTTTCTTTGACACAATATTGCTTATGGACTTTAGGAACAATTTGATAGGGACATATTAATATCAGGTCAAATTGTATTTCTTGGAATTCTACAGAGCTACAATGTGATATTCTTTTTTTCTCCGATAAGAAACAAAAAATTTATTAATGTAATATAAAAGTTACATATAGTAGATAAGACATCCACAACAGATTATACAGATCTTTGACAATAATATTATAGAGCTATCCTCCAATTTCTAATCAAATCGGACACAAACAGATGCATGAGTTCCTTATGCCCAATTACCCATGAAGCCACCCTAAACTTAATTATATCCCACATTCTAAAGTTGATATTCCCTATCGCTAAAAATAACCAAACATACCAACAGACAATAGGGAAAATTGCTCTCCATAAGGTCCTTCCTGATGTGAATCCATTAGGAATGATCCAGGCAACACCAAGTACAAGTTAAATTGGGTTCCTGAGGACTTTATATTCGAGTTATTCAGTTACACTTTCTTGTATTTGTCTATCTTAGATTAGGTATTTATATCCGTTGTTTCGAGTCCTTTGAGTGGCGAAATTCATGTTAGGGGCCAAGTAATCAAGTCTAGAGTCATAGTAGTGAGTCTTGTCGAAAGAAGCATGGACGATCAAATAACATGGGATTGCTTTTAGGAAAAGTCCAAACGCGTCAAAAAAATTTAGCACTGACAGGGTTTAGTATTTGGGTCATAACTTTCTGTACAAAATTGATATTGAGTTGATTCAAGTTGCTATGGAAAACTACGAGATAAATCTACAACTCTTATGAAGACTACAAAAGATAATTCGCAACTTTTAGGATGGAAAAAAACCGATGAACGAGCAGCGAACCAAAAAATACAGAAAAAATGAATTGGTTGCTTTGGTACAGTGTGTGTGTGCGCGGTATGGGGTGTTTGTACCGTGTATGGAGTCCAGAAATTTCGTTTTGGAGTGTTTCGGGTGTCTACCACGGTACAAATGCGAGAAATTGGTTGATTGACACGTTTTTGCGGATTTTTTGGTTATTTTCTTTCCTTTTGAGTTCAAAAGTCCACCATGTTTATGACTTCTTTTCCTTTCTAATTAGGGTTTGTTTTGAGTTGCCTATAAAAGGCAAACACTTTGTGATTTTCATGAATTACAAGATTATTGAATATTGATATGATTTTCTCTAAAACATTCGGGTGTTGAAGTCCTCTTGTTGAGGCAATTTATCGTATTATCAAACAAACTTACGCATTTGTTTGTGGCGTCTACGAGGTTCTGCTTTTCTATGCAACGGGTCGAGGTTCCATCAAATTTATCCAAGCTAGTGGAGATCCTGGAAATCAGCGTATTGTTGAGGGGTCGTATGCATAGGTTGCTACGATTCACAGTAGTTGAAGTCAGCGCTTAGATCTACACATCAAATGGCGCCGAGAGCCCCTCTCGATATTGCATCACTTCCTCTACGTCCTAGTAGCTTGGAAAATAGTTACAAGACACGAGGAAGTTGGAGGTTTGGGAATAGGAAACATTTGTTTGAGAAACCAAGCATTGTTAGGAAAATGGTGGTGGAGATTCTATAATGAAAGGGATCTTTGTAGGGTAAGGTAATTGTTAATAAGTACAGTACGCATGATAACAATTGGGATGCAGGTTTTGCTTGTAGGGAAACTTTTAGGAGTCCATGGAAATTCATTATTTCCATCTCTAAGGTGTATCCAGCTTTTCCTTCAATCATTGGAAATATTAGCTGGAAGGGGTAACAAAATAAGGTTTTGGGAGGATTCGTGGCACGGGGAAGCTTTTTTTTCAGAATTGTTTTCATCTTTGTGCAATATTTCTTTACTTCATCAAAAGCCGATTGCCTCTTTTGCTCAACTTTCTACTTCAAATTCTCAACCTCCTTCTACTGTTTCGACATCATTATCATGGAATTTTCACTTTCATCGTAATTTGAGGGATTCCGAAATCAAGGACTTAACATCATTATTGTGATTGTTAGAGGATGTGAATCTAGTGGAGGTAGTACAGGGAGTACAGGATATAAGGAGATGGACTCGGGATTCTCCACGCATTTTCCGTGCAAATAATTTTTTAATTCTTTCTTTCCTCATTCATTGTTCCCTCCTTTTTCTCATTTTTGAGTTGATTTTGAGAATACCGATACCCAAAACGGTTCAATTATTTTCGTGGTTGGTGGTAATGGGAAAGATAACTACTTGCGATATAAACAAAGAAGAAATCCAATATTCTTCTTCACTCTGATTGGTGCGTACTGTGAAGGCAAGATTTGGAACTCAAGAATACATTTTCTTGCATTGTTCATTTGTGAGGCAATTACGGTCTAAGAATTTAACTGAGTTTGGTTTTGTTTGGGTTATTCCTCGGTCTGGTTCAGAGCTCGTTATGATTAATCTTGATTTGACATTGGGGTGAGAATGAGACTCAATCAACCCTATTCCATAAAAAAAATCTCTCATATACTTCTCTATGATATTTGCAACCCCTCTAGGAATCCTAAAAGGCGACATGTAATAAGTAGGAATTGCATCCAACAATGCAGATATTAATGTCAATCTCCCGCCCCTCAATAGAAATGCCTTGGTCCAGCCCACTAGTCTCCATGAAACTTTTGCCAAAACCGGTTCCCAAAATGAAACTTTGAAAGGATTGCCCCCAAGAGGTATTCATATATACTTTAGGGGCCACTCACCCGCATTGCGTCCTAACTCATTTGTTATTTCCTTGATATTATCCCCATCCAAATCGATACCCAAAGCATACCTTTTTCCACATTAATTTTTAACCTGAAATTTTACTATTTAACCATCTCAAAATGGATTTCCTCATTGACAATGAATAATGCATCATCTGTAAATTGAAGGTGAGAAACTTCCACCTATCCTTACCCACCAAAAAATCCTAATAATGGAGAGAGATTTAGCTTTGTCTATCAACCTCCCAATAACATCAACCACTAAATGAATATAAATGGGGATAATGGATCTCCTTGCCTTAAACCTCTCAACCCCTTAAATTTACCTCTAGGTCTTCAATGTGATATTCTTCAATATGGTCATTAAATTAAAGAAATAACATAAAGAAGACATAAATATACAACTAGACTAAATGTCGAGTAGATTTTGTAGTTTACGCTTCGAAATATCAATGTTTCCTACTCTTTTCAAAAAGATAGATTGTCATCTTTTCAATGTGAAAGTTGTCATTTATTCAAAACCATATTATGCCTCAAAACCATTTTACTTAATCCATAGTAATGTTTGGGATCCTCTAAGAATCACTACATTTTCTTGAAAAAGAAAAAAGAAAAACACTGATCTATAAATAGATGATACACTTTGCTATATTGGGTCTATTTGATGAATAACAAATCATAAGTTGATATTTTTCAACATAACATACAATATGGTGAAAACTAATTCTAAACAAAAATCCAAATACTACATCACTCTACATATAATGATACTCCTCAACATACGCTAGTGCTGAGAGAAAGAACAGACATTTACTAGAAGTTGCATGTGTGATTATGTTCTCAATGCATGTACCAAAATACTTGTGGAAAAACAACATTTGACGGCATGTTATTTGATAAATAAAATGTCTACTCGTGTTTAAAATATTATAAACCCTTCAGAGTGTTTCAGAAGTCTTTCCCCTGAATTTAGACTTGTTTCTGACTTAACCTTGAAATTTTCGGTCCACTGTGTTTGTTCACATACATAATAGACTTCGAGTAAAACTTGATCTGAGGGCTAGAAAATGTGTTTTATTGGTTATGACCAAATAAAACGGTGTACAGTGCAATAATATTTAAAAACAGAAAACTTTTAAGTATGATGTCCGATTTGGAGATAGCATTGGACTTGAAGTTCAACTTTTTAGTTGTCAGCTTAGCTTTGCGTTGGACTGGAATCTATACCTGTTTGGCTGGTTCAACTAGGAAAGGTTATGTAATCCCTATTTCGCAGGGAGGTCATACTAGCAGGCTGGCCAAAACCATGTCATGACAAATAGAGTGCACTAAAATTAAATTGAAATGCTTCATATGGATCCAAGTGTAATGCAATCTTAGCTAACATTCCCTGAGACCGAGATCTGCGCTCCAATCTAACTTCATCTGAACTACATAACAAAAATAATCACAAAATATGTGGCCTGCTGACAGCTAATTTGTCTTTTGCCCCTTTTCGAGAAGTCCAACCTCAGTCTCAATTCCACCACTCCCACTGCCACATGACACCCAATAAGCAAAGAGAATAAGCAAAAAGAAAAGGAAAGAGGAAAATAATTAGCTCCTCAGTTTCGTTTCTAGGTAATGGGGAAGGGACAGTCAAGACTGTACTGTTACTCTACAAGGACAACAGATACTCTCAACAAATAGTCGCCACTATCATTCTAGGTTATTTCAGCTTCTTTATGATTCATGCTATGGTGAATAAGTGGCTTCAACACAACCATCTTTCATTCCAGGCACGAAAACCATGGCATACCAAACAAAGAGATCAAAGCACGATGGTTTGATATGAATAAAGCAACCAAACTTTAGTACTGTACCTTGCATTTGCCTTCAGCCATTCTCATGAGCATATTCCTTCTACACCTGGTACTGTTTGTAGCATCAAATATCCCAACCTAAACATAATTAGAATACATTATAAAATATTCACATATGTGCGCATTCTTAGAAAATGAAATAACTTACCTGGCCACCCTCTTGCATCCAAGATATCATATCCTCCATTGCAAGTGCTGCTACCTAGTAGCAGGTCATGAATTAAAACTATGTGCAAGGAAAAAGGTCAATACAGGTTATAAAATACATTTTAAAAAAGAATGAACAAGAAACAAGTCCACAAACTGCACTTTGTTTGTATAATTCCAATTTGAAGAATACAAAATAAACCTTTGATACAATTAAATGGTTTTTGACCGTAAACGATCTGATATGATCCATACAGCCGACCCCACATAGTGGGATAAGGTTTAGTTTGTCGTCGATGTTGTTGTTATATAATTAAATCTAGAAGGGATATAACAATCAAGCACAATCACATTTTTAATAGTATAATACATTTATATCTTGCCATGCATAAACTATGATATGATATTTTTATGACTCTATTTCATTCTAGCCTAATTTGATAGAAGAAAGCTCTTATGCTCTTTCCATAAAACATATTACTTGAGTAGGGATTTACAGAGAAGTAATAGGGTGTTAACCGCTAATTTGGTTGTCATTGTAGCATTGGAAGGCCTGAGAATTTTGACTGATATCATTGAGTGTACCAAGTAACGCTCAGGCAAACTATGTAATTTCTTGGTTGCAAGTTATGACAAGACAAGCTTATACTTTGGGCAAACTTATGTAAGACGCATGCATGTTATGAGAAGATACACATACTTAAGATGTGAATATGTTATTATAGACAAGTATTGTGATCCAAAAAGGTTGTGAATTTACTAGCATATGGTAACAAATGAAAGCACTTGCAGCATCTCATTGGACGGATTATTAAAATGTTCACTCTAGTGAAGCAGAATATATCATCCACCTTATATTTAGAGAGAAGTAGATGAAGTTGTCCACCTTATATCATGTGTGCAGAGGAGGAATGAGAAAGAGGGGGGAAGAGGGGTAGTGAAGCAAGCGACTTGGCTTTGAACTTTGCTTTTTAAAGAAAGGTTGTGTGAGAAAGTGCAATAAAGTGAAGCTGATATTTGGAAATGAGATCTTCAATTATGGACGTCCCAAATGTGAGGTATAGCAACGAAAATGTGGAAAGGGAGTCTCAATGAGTGCCAATTTCTAAACAAGTACTCTTCAACCATAAATTATCAGGAAAGAAAATTCCAGGAGAAAGCTACATAACTCATGCAAGAATATGAGATGATATCCTGACAAAGTATAATTGAATCTGACACACAAAGTCATTAATACATTAAAAAGAAAGTTCATTTCAAAAGAATTGTTGAAAATGTAATGTAAAAGACACCTCATTGCGTGCTTCTATGCCTTCCGGATTGTCACCTCGGAAGAAATCAGCTGTCTGCATCAAGAAATTTGTAAGGTAGGAGATAGATCCAGATCGATGACACATAAACTTCAGTTTCATAAGAAAAAGTAGGGTAAATAACAAATGCCCAGCAGAGTACAAGTTCTATTGTTACCAATTATTGGCTCATACTCTCCAAGCCGTAGATGAGCATATGTATCGCACCACGTAATTTCATATGAGCATGGTATCATAATTTTAGTTATAGTAAGTTGCTGAACATAGATTGGGGGAACCTCTACAGGACAGATTAGGTGGATATTATTCCTAAAATAGTAAAAAATATGAGAATTAAGAACGACACGTTTAATGAACCAAATTTAGAGAAAAAGTGGAACTTTGCACTCATCTTTCTTCATTGTCTTTTTTCCTTATTCCTCTTAATAATAGTGGTTATCGAAGGGTACATTTTAGGGATTTTAAATATAGCAAAGGGCCAGGGAAAATGAAATTGATATCAATGCAGCTATTATTGAATGACATATGGGTTCTAAGATGACAAGCTTCTTAATAATCATGATTACTTTGACACTGCAGTAGTCTACTGTTTTTTCCTGAACAAATGCAAATAAGACTTGTTACGTCATGGCTTGTGGTTTTGATTTACCGACCATATCTATAACATGTAAAACTTATGTCTTGATTGACAATAACTTCTTGGATAAGGCCTGATTCTTGAAAAAAGACATCCAAGTTATGAGGGAGCTGAATTATTCTTTATTCAACCACAAACAATAAAGCATGATGAGATCAGTTCAGACTCGTGAGATGGTTACAATATTTCTTATCATCTTCTTGAAAAGAAATATGGATTTACCTGTTTCCCTAAAATATTAAATATAGCAAAGGGCCAGGGAAAATGAAATTGATATCAATGCAGCTATTATTGAATGGCACATTTGGGTTCTAAGATAATAAGCTTCTTAACACTCATGATTACTTTGACACTGCAGTAGTCTACTGTTTTTTCTGAACAAATGCAAATAAACATGACATGGTGCAGTGATGGAAAGAAAGACTTGTTACACCATGGGTTGTGGTTTTGATTTACCGACCATATCAATACCATGTAAAACTTATGTCTTGGTTGACAATAACTACTTGAACAAGGCCTGATTCTTGAAAAAAGACATCCAAGAGGCAGTTATGGGGGAGCTGAATTATTCTTTATTCAACCACAAAAATAAAGCATGATGAGATGAGTTCTGACTTGTGAGATGGTTATAATATTTCTTATCATCTTCTTGAAAAGAAATATGGATTTAACTGCTTCCCTCAAATATTAAACAGACAACTCTAAAACTAATTCTGATTCATGAGACATTTCAACAAAACAAGATGAAGAAGAGATGTGACCAACTGATAGTACCTGGTTAACACCATGCTTTAGCCGCCGATACTGCAACAGAAATACACAATAATGCAGCTTTCTTATCTAAATAAAGAAGAATAAAGAGAAATAACAATAGAACAGTGATTACCTTCCCAACATTGAAGTGTTTGGTGTCATGACCTAACCAACGAAGATACCGAGTAAGTTTAGCTGCGGTGAAAGTTTTACCACGTGCAGGCAACCCAACCTATAATAAGCATAAATTCAACCAGATTGGACATTCAATCAAACAATTCAAACTTTTATTTAAGTTCTTCCTGGTGTTCTGAACAATGTTGCAAGGGTCTTTAACAAGCTCTAACATGTCAGAGAGAGAAATGAAACTTCCATCAAGTATAAGCCAGTATATTAGGAAAGTACCAAGACAATTGCCAGATGTCTATCCTCCTTTGGTCCAAGCATCTGATCAGCTATAGCTCCAGCTGCAACAGCTCCTGCAGCTGCTGGCATAGAGTTCTAGATAAAAATAATGAGTGATGAGTTAGAGGTGTGGATCATGGCCGGGGAGATACATATCTTCAGCATTCTTCAGATTGAATAGCATAAGTTCCCACAAACCTTTGATTCAGAATCAAGTTTGGGATCAATATTGAACGTTGTTGCACTTTGCCGATTTTACTAGCCTAGGAGATCCTACCCCACGATCCACAAAGAGTCCTCTGTGACCTTCTTGTTTCTGCATAGATGAAAAGGTTCCAACTGACTTTGACTCAACCAAGCCAGATCCTGAAGACAACTTTGTTGCATCTGGGACAATAACTTCCATCCCCTGATAGAAAGTTATCACCACACCACATAAAAAGGAAGACTTATATTGCAGTGTCATAACAAGACAAAGGCTAGAACCAAGTTCTGATGGAGATATATATAGGTTCATTCCAAGATCACAAGAGTTTACGTGGACAATATCATTATGAATGCTATGCATTAATATATTGTATGATTCTCAAGTCCTCTGTTTATTTGAAAAGCAGGCAATTTCCATCCTTCATTTCAACAACCAGATTAAGAGAATGCCAAGCAGGAAGATCAGAATCTACCGGAAGTTATTCAATCTTAACAAAGCATGACAAACACCACATAGAGATCTATGGCATTGGAATAAAATATAAATCACAGATGACATATAAGAAACGAACAGCACCAGTAAATCAGGTCGATCAACAGAAACACCAGTATCTCTCTGGAATTGTGATGCACCACTAGATCCATCAGTCCTGGAAAAAACCCCTACACGACTCAGTGACCTAGGAGTTGCTGTCAGGTTAGCTGCATAAACCAGACCTGAATTTGCAGATGTTGTTGGAGCTGGGACAACATAGTGCTCAAGATCAAGCTCCAAACTTGCCGAAGATCCATTCTGTATCAGAAAGTGTTAAAAAAAGTAAAGTGATAAATTATATTAATTTAACTCTAAGAGAAGAGAACTTCAAAGGAAGAACAAAAGAAAAATGGTTTCACACAATATCCCTAAGAGCAGGGCAATAAATTTGACATGGATGGAAAAAGAAATTGGGGATAATAAGTAGCAGTTTTTCAAAATTAACTTTTAGTCTGATTTTGATGACCTTTTGATGAACTAGAAAAGCTGCTGATTTGGAGTTTCTACCAAAACTTCAAAGCAATATCGATTTTCAGGACCACCAAAACAATTAAGCTGCTAATGAACAACAGAATTTTAGACGCTAATCACTCGTAGACGACATTCATATGTGTGGTTTATCAACCATGCCATCAGAAATTCCAGGCTACATATCTCTTACAATATAACTAATTAAGGCGCTATCGTATGGAAGATGATGCTTTTACAAGCTTCCATGTATTTGAGGATCACTTTTTCCACAATCAGAACAGAAAGGCAAAATTGCACATGTTATGCACAGTCTTCGGTGTCAATACATTCGGGGCTAGACGTATTTCCAGCCTTAAAATATCTGAATAATTTCGATATCGTGATTCCAAATTCTCAAAGCAGATAAAAAAAAATGAAGATTACACAGGGAGCTATCCGGTATCTCACCAGTTAAAAAAGAATTCCAATATCTGAAACACGAAAAGGCAAATAATTAGAAGTTCTCATTATATGGCAAGTTCTGTACCTACCTCATTACTGGCTTCGGCAACTGAATCTATACTGACATCTGGCATCCCACGAACAGCAGAAGGCTGGAAATTCTCCTGATATGCTCTCCAACTCGCAGCAAGATCAAACGGCGAAACTCTATCTGCCTTAATGAGTACTCTGTACTCAAGAACCTCGTCACTCAACTTAAACATTGTGGTCCTTCTGTCCCCTCGTAATGCACCTCCAGTCAATTGCCTGTTTGGACCCTCCTCCACAACACACGGGGCATTACTATACTTGGGTTTCAACAAAAACTTGAAATCCAACGTCTCTATTCAAATAGAGAGAGAGGGAGAGGGAGTAAGTGAGTGAGAGAGAGAGAGAGAGAGAGAGAGAGAATAAGATTTTGAAATTCAGAAACACAAAAATGGGGACATAAGATCATTGCCTACAAAATGCGAGCTAATTACCGTGGTTAGGGGGGACAACAAAACTTAATTCCCAAATAGACGTCGATTCGCGTTCCATCGAAAGCTGATGAATTTACAGAAGCAAGTTCACCAGTAAGTGCAAAAGGGAGAAAAACTGCGATTCCACTTTCATCAAAGTTCTAATAAATATAACCAACCAATTTTTGCTACGAATTAGAAAAAATAAGAAAAACCAATGAGCACATAATTGAAATGGAGAAGAATTGGGAGATGTCGGCAAACGTCAAACGTACGGCTTTGGAGGAGTCCCAGGATCCGACGAGGGGTACGGAGCCGTAGACATGGGGTATGAGTTCCCCTTTGAGCTTATAGTTCTCCATCTTGAGAGAGACGTAGAGTTGGCCACCGGCTTGGTCTTCTCTCTCTTCGCTGCCATGGGAGCTGCTATCAGGATTCTTGGATGCACCGGTGCCCATATTCTATAGTAGGAGTAGATAGCCGCTCATTTGGGGTTGAGAGAGAATAAAGATTGAAAGGCAAGGAAAGTGGAGGAGAATGGCGATAAGAATGGAATAGAATAGCGGGGGGAAAAACGATGGATATACTCTTACTTTGGATCCTGGCTCGAAAAATGCGGGCCATAGATAGTTGGTAGGCCCGTAAAACAAATCTATTTATCCATCCACGAATTCCACATTTATTTATTGGGGAGGTTTCTTCTGAGAGCTCCAAATATTAAACCCGCTCCAAAATCCCGCCCAAATAGCTACAAGCCTATTGCCCAACATAACCCGCTGGAGAAAAAAGACCAAAAGCCCAACATGAATTAAAGCCCATGACACAGAAAACCCTCAGCTTGCGATCTCTTTTCATCTCTCGCTGCAGTAGGCAACCCTCAAACGCGCAAGTAGCAGCCGAAAAACACATCTTCGACGCCGACTTTTCCCACACTCGCGCTCGTTTACGCTAGCAGAACTTGAAAACACCATCTCTGATGCAAAAAAATGGATAATCGTAAAGAGCATGACAATGAAGTCAACCTTATCCTCGATTGTTTTAGTAATTGTTTGAATACTTTTGTATTAAATTGATATTATTGTTCTGTAGTTTTTTAAATTGATATTTCTGTAATTAGTGAATAAAATTTTTGGCCAAATTCGTCTGATACTTTGTTATTAAAAAGTGATACTTTAAACAAAAAAATGATACTGTTAAGTAAAAAAGTGATACTTTTCACCTGCAGTTGTCCCCATTACAGAAAAAATTAAGTAATATTACCAAAAACTACCACAAGAGTCGTATGATACTTTGTTTGTAAAAAGTGATCTATAAGCACAAAAAATGATACTTTTAATTAAATAAGTGATACTTCTATATGAAAGTATGTTATAAGTGATACTCAGTTATGTGATACTTTTAAAACAGAAAGTGATACTTTTCACATGAAAAGTGATACTTCTATATGAAAATTATTTATTAGAAACAAATGAACAAATTAATAGTATTAACATGCAAACTGGTACTTTTCACAGGAAAATTGATACTTTTAACACAGAAAGTGATACTATTAACATGAAAAATGATACTTCTATATGAAAGTATTTCTCATAACACAGAAAATATGTTAAAAGTGATACTCAGTTATGTGATACTTTTAACACATACAGTGATACTTTTAACATGAAAAGTGATACTTCTATATGAAAGTATTTCTCATAACACAGAAAATATGTTAAAAGTGATACTGAATTATGTGATACTTTTCACACGGAAAATGATACTTTTAACATAGAAAGTGATACTTTTCACATGAAAGTGATACTTTTCACATGAAAAGTGATACTTCTATATGAAAGTATTTCTCATAACACATAAATTATGTTAAAAGTGATACTCAGTTATCCGTGTCGAATAGAGAGTGAGTTGAAATTGAAGAATCGCAACAAATCGGAGAAAAATCAAAGACAAATCGTGACAAAATTTTCGGATGAAAATTCTCAATTTCGAAACATATGAAGCATGGGAGAAGAAACAGGGTTTCAGGAAAGAGAAAAAAAAGGTTTTGGGGGTTCAACAGGTTTGGGGGGTTCAGCGGGTTTTTGGGGCGGGTGGGCTAGCAAATTAATTAGTAAATGGGGCTCCGTCTCACGGAACTAGAACTGTGAAACGGTCTCACATAAGTTTTTGTGTTATTTATTTATTTATTTATTTTGTGAGAAATTATAACATATCTTTGAAAGTGCTGAAATCATCCTAGAAATGATTGACAAAGGGTTCTAGGATATAATCTCAATAAAAATCACACGAGGACATGGTCTTAGCATAAGTCGTCAGTCTATCGCTATGAAATTAAAAGAGCCACGAATCCAAAAATTTCTTTAAATCGACATGTTTTGCTTCAAGTTGTGGACATCTTGTAGGATGGTTAAACAATTGGCTAAGCAGTTAGCATCATCATTCGCAGCAAGAATCACCAACACAACATCACCAAGGATGGAAAAATCAGACACACCTGACATTTGTGCAAATTTAAGCGCTTCCCGTAGAGCAGCAAATTAAGAAACTTTGTGAATATCCACTAAGAAACTTTCCAGAAGGGTCAACAAGGGCAGTATAAATTCAAGTAAATTACAAGGATGGGCTGTATGCACAATCGGAAAAAAGCTGACAACCGTGTTGCGGGGGAGGAGCAAGAGTGAAACCTGGGAGCGGTGGGGATGAACTCTCAGGGTGACATTCAGCATGCCCAAAATCTTGAAGAATGATATTGGTTGGTAACACAATTGAAATAAGATCAACTTGCTTGTCTTCGAGTTTATATTTATTTCTGGAGAAGCACAATTGGGAGCATATTACTGCAAATAGATTACCAATATGTGCAGAGATATTGTTAATAACTTCTCTGAACCATAAGTGGAATGATGACTGGGCAAAGCGAAATTTCTTGGGACCAACAATACGTCATAACTTGAAGGAGGAATGACTATACATTAAGATGTGCATGGCATCACAATTTGGTAGTCTACACGATCGACATGTATCTGGAGCAATAATGTGATGTTGGGCAACATGATAGTTGGGATTGCTCTAGAACCACAACGCCAAGAGTTTAACCGAATGTGGTATCTTCAATTTCCAAAATTGCTTCCAAAAGAAGCTGATGGACGAACTTGAGGCCCTGGGAATTATGGATTTTCGGAGTGATCAAGTTTGACGATAGTATCACATGATAAGCAGATTTGATCGTAAACTTTATGTTCCTTGTATGGTGCCAGCACCACAGATCTCTCAAATGGCATGAACTAATAGAGATGGGGAGAACCAGGGATGCTTCTTCTGACGAGAACAAAGAGCATATATTATCCTCTTTCAGCAACCATTGTGAGTGTCAATAAGGGAAGAAACACAGGTACCCTCGTTTGGAGAGGTTGTGAGGGGATGCGCAAAGTAATCAGATGATCGAGGTAGCCATGGATCTCCCCAAATTCTGGTGGAAGCTCCGAGCGAATGAGGTGTCTGACTCCAAGAAAAATAGTCGTGTGACTTCCAAGAATGTTATGATAACTCCAAAATGTCCTAGAACCAAGTTGGGCGTGAATAAAATCTCAATCTGAAAAATACTTTGCACGTATGACTCGACTAAGGAGTGTAGATGGTTGCGTTAACATCCTCCATGTCTATTTAGCTGAGAGAGCGATATTAAAAGCATGAAGGTGCCAGAAACCAAGACCCTCGCGATCTCTGCTAAGAACAATTTTATTCCATGGGAGCCAATGAATTTTTCTACCGTCAGTCGATCCACTCCAGAAACAATTTGCAGCCATCGATTGATGAATCCCATTTCTAGACATAACCACCCAAGTTTAAACAATTTGTTTAGCTTTTTTTTATTGGAGATATAACCAGTATTCGTAAATACAACCACTCTAGTTTAATTAATTTTGTAGATTCGATATTCCGTTAATATAACCATTCAAGTTTAAAATATTTTCTTTCTGAAAAAACATAGATCCAGCTTGTATTAACAAATTAAGCAAGTCTTTGATTGTTAGAAGTTTTTCAAAAAGATTCGCTCAAAAATATTGCACACGATTGCTTGTAAAATGTTTTCAAAAAAATACAATATTCCTTCATTCACACTTTTTTAATCATCAATTCTTTAATTACAGCTTTATCAGTAAAATATTACATCGATTATTATCATTTAGCAATCGTATTACAAATACACTATTCACTCTCTTATTTTTTAAATATTCAATCACATCAAATCACTATTATGCTAAAGAAAATCATCATATCAACTAGAGTGCGTAGATTTTTTAGTCATTTCTTTCAAACCAAAATATTTATTAGCCATCTTTTTAAAACACATGTTTTTAGCCATTTTGACACGTGAAATTCCAAAAGTTACCCCTTAATTTCATATTCCATCGACTTGTAAAAATGGATTCCACGGCGACTGTATCTCTCACTTCATTTAATTCCTTTAATTTCATAATTCATGTTGATTTAGTTAGTTTATAGTTGTTTAGGTTATGATTTGTTGTTAGATTTGTAGAATTTTTAGGGTTTGGAAAATTTAGGTTTGTGTTGAAAAGCTTGATGCTTCGTTAATGGTGTTTGGGGTGAATGAAAATGATGACGAGGGTTTAAATTATGTAACTCGATATCGAGTTATGTAACTCGATATCGAGATATAATAATTGAAAATTGAGTCAAACCAGTGGATAGTAAAAGATTAAAAAAAATCTATGTTGAGTTAACTCGATATCCAGTTATGTAACTGGATATCGAGTAATCATAACTGGATATCGAGTTATGTAACTTACGGGCCACCACCCTGATGAGAAGAAGTTCGCTCACTTCATTTATCTTGGCCAAGCCACTCCCACCAAGCATCAAGAACTCAAATTTTCCCCAAATACTATGGAATCTGGGATCTTCGGGTATATTTGGACAAGTTCTACGCCGACCATGAACTCAATATGAAGAAAAAAATCAAAGAAGGTGACAAGCACCAACCTATAGAAAATGGTAGAAGAAAATATGGAAGAAGAAACCTTAAGTCGCATTTCACCCCACTGAACGCACCCTTGGCCGAAGTGTTAATCATTTCCCAAGAGCATGATATCATAAAACCTCCTAGGAAAATGTGAGATAGACCCACACGAATCAATTCCGATCATTATTGTCATTTACATTGCGATTGGGGACATACTATAGAAACTTGCTTCTAGCAGAAGAATCATATAGAGAAGTTGATTCAGGGGGGTTACTTGAAAGACTATGTGGATCAACGCAAGTTGCACAAGGATCCTGAGTAGGAGGGAGATGAACTTCACCAGACGTCACATTACCCCAAGCCACTTACCAAAGAAACACAGAATACTCGAGTGGCCAAAGTCATCATCATAATTTTTGGAGACCTTGAAGAGAGGGGAGCTCCATAGAGAAGATAAGTACTAAGTTCAAATGGCACTAAGAGCAACAAGATTCGTCGTCTCCCCGAACATCGGTACTCTGATCAATACTTAGTGGATTCCTCCAGGAGTTGGAGAAGAGAGGAGTAGAAGAATTACCCCATCTTCGAACCTCTATAAAAATTACTATGTCATTTACATTTCAGCATTTAATTTCTGCATATCATTTTATATCTGCTGACAATTTGCTATCCAACTGATAATTAACAAAGTGCTAAAACCAAGTGTTAAAACAAACTTAAACCAAATTCAAGGGTGTTAAGTCTTATTTGAAAATTTCATCACGGCCCAGGATAAGGTTTAGACTAAACAATTGAGTTATTCTATCAATGGCTCAATCGAGTGTTGAGTGGCTAACTCTATTTGGTTAACTAACTTAGTTGTCCTCAAGGACTTAGCTGTGTATTTAACTCTATAATATTTTGAAAGGACTAAAATCGAAAAGTTGGTAAGGTTTATTCAACCCCCCTTCTAAACCTTACTCACACCCCTTGGGACCTACACTCTTCTATTCTTTTCACTCACGTTAAAACTCACAACAAACTCATTATCCTTTGGAACCTCCCTTTCAGTTGAGTCTTATTGGGTGGCACGAGAAATTGCCCACCGTGATTTCACCATCGTTCGATGGCGAAAACGAGGGAAATTGAATTTCGATTTGATGTTTGTGTGTGTGTTCTAGTGTGGGAATGTGGCTGATGTGTCGTGTTTGTGTCTATTGTGTGTCCTGGTGTGTGTGTGTGATATGTGTGTAGTTTGTGTAATTGTATAATTGTGGGTATGTTAACTCTGTGTGTGTTTTGGAGGTGAGTGAGAGTGTGTGTGCACGTGAGTAGTGTGTGTGAGGGTCACATGAGGCTTGGACTTTCGCCGGAATTCATCACCGGTGGTCGCTCGGATGAAGGAGAAGAGTCAGTCTGAGGAGTTGAGTAATTTGGTGTGATGGGAATTTTGCAATTGGGAGTCAGGGGCATAACTTAGAGAATTAGATGAAGATTTATTCTTATATGCAATTTCTGAAATTCCAATTCAGACCCCTAAGATTTCAATCAGCCCTTTTTTCCCAAATTGAAGTTTATGTCCTTTTTAATATAGTCCCAAGTGTTTTCAGTTAAACCCCTAATCTTTCTTTAAACTTTTAGAAATTATATTTTAGCCTAGGAACCCAATTTAAGTTTCTGGATTTTTCAATTTAACCCCCATAGTTTTTCAATTAAGTCCAGAATTATAAATTTATTTTTTGTGTTCTTCCTTTTAAGCCCCATAAGCTATATTTTTGGTTAAATTTCACCCATTAGGAGCACTTGTACCTTGAATTAGAGTTGGAACCCCTCTACCTATACATCGTGGTATCGCCTTATGCTGTAAACTCGGTGTTGGTGAGGGTAAATAAAGGAGCTCACCAGCTGGTTTATTATTATGTCAGTAAGGTTATTCAAGGGACGGAGGAGCGGTACTCTAAGGTTGAGAAGCTAGCCTTGGCCTTGGTGACCTCAACTCGGAAGCTCCAACCTTATTTTCAGTCGCATGTGATCATAGTCTTGACCAACCAACCGCTGAAGTAGATCTTGGGAAAATCGGATCTTGCGGGTTGCTTGGTCAGATGGTCAGTTGAGTTAGGGGAATTTGATATCAAATATCAAGTAAGGACAACTATAAAGGCGCAAGTCCTAGCCGATTTTTTGATAGAGATGTCGAACCCAATTCAACCAATCTCAGAGACTTGGATGCTCCATGTGGATGGCTCCCCGGTAGCGGAAGGTGGAGGAGCTAGAATTTTACTGCAAGGTCCAAATGACCTAGAATTGGAAATCACACTAAAATTGGAGTTTGGAGTCACCAACAATGAGACGGAGTACGAGGCATTGATAGCGGGTATAAAATTGGCCCAAAAATTTCAAGCAAAGAAGTTAGTAGCCTACACGGATTCGTAGCTAGTGGCAAGGCAATGCAGGTCCAAGGAGAGTATGAGGCCAAACAAAAGACCATGGTAGCTTACTTAGAGAGAGTAAAGCAATTAATCGGAGGTTTTGACCAATTTCAGCTTCACCAGGTCCCAAGGGTGGAAAATAGATGGGCCGATGCATTGGTAAAATTTGCAAGTAGTATCACTGGGGTCAGCTTTAGGAAAGTGGTCGTCCTAACAGCCGAAGAGCCCGAGATCAGATCTGAAAAAGACCAGATTGGTTTGTGCCCCATGGCGGGTCTAGTTATCAAGATCTCGTGTCCTGAGACCTGGATGGAAGACATCAAAAACTACCTTCGCAGGTCACCTACGGATGACCCGCTAGAAGCGAAAATGGCTCGGGTAAAGGCATCCCGTTTCGCATGTTTGATGGGAACCTCTATAAGAAATCGATGAATCGGGATCATGCTCAAATGTTTAGCTCCAGAAAGGGCCGCGTACGTGATGCAAAAAATCTACAAAGGGTGTTGTGGGAATCATTCGAGTGGAAGGTCATTATCCGTGAATGTTACTTTTGGCCAACACTAGCTCAAGACACCGTTGAGTATGTAAGGAGATGTGAGAAGTGCTAAATATACTCAAACCTGTTGCATCAGCCAGCTACGCCGATGACCTCAATACCCATAACATGCCCATTTAACCAGTTGGGGAATCGATATCTTGGGACCATTCCCGCTAGTCTGGGCACAAAAGAAGTTTATCATAGTTGCATAGAATACTTTTCTAAATGGATAGAAGCAGAGCCTTTGGCAAAGATCACAAAAACTGAGGTCATGAAATTCTTGAGGAAGAATATAGTGTGCAGATTTGGAGTACCTAAGATATTGATCTAAGACAATGGGACCTAATTTCAAGGAAAGAAGATAGTGTCATGGTGTAAGGAAATGAAGATCCAACAGAACTTCACTTCAGTTGGAAACCCATAGGCTAATGGGCAAACTGAGGTCGCAAACCGGATAATCCTGCAGCATCTCAAGACGCGCCTAGAGAAAATGAAGACTTATTGGGTGGATGAGCTCCCTGGTGTACTATGGGCTTATAGAACAACCCCGAAAATGGCGATGGGTGAAACACCTTTCTGCTTGTTGTACGACTCTGAAGCGGTTATCCCGACAGAGGTTGGGGAGCCCACTCATAAGGTTGAAAATTATGACAAAGGTAAAAACCAAGAGAACAGAGCAGCTGATCTAGACCTCATAGAGGAAAGGAGAGAGCGCGCCTATGGAAGGATACTATTGGCTAAAGCAAGAATGATGAACGAATACAATAAGAGAGTCAAGAAAAGGAATTTTCAGGTGGGAGACCTCGTCCTAAAAAAGGTTGAGGTATCCAAGCACGTGGGAAAGCTGGACCCCAATTAGGAAGGACCATACAAAGTAATTCGGGTGTCGGGAAAAGGCGCCTTTGGAGGATTTACAAGGCAAGGAGCTCTCTAGGACATGGATGCCTAAAATTTACGAAGGTTTTACGCTTAGTGCGGATAGCTCGTCTTTACCGTCTCCTTATTTTGCTTCTTTATTAAAATTAGGGGTAATTTTATAACTCCATGTTTTGTTAAGAGTTATAGACGTCAGAAAATATAGGACCTAAATTTATATAGCCCATTATAGGCATATTTTGTTAAAGGGGTAAGGAGCGCGTACGCGCAAGTTGATATCCCTTAACCTCATATTTTGTTAAAATTATGGAGATCAAGTTGCTGACTCCCTTGATTGGAATTCAAAATGATGTACATAGTGATGGCAAATACTTTGTCTTTGTGGAATATTCACCTCAGAAAGCTCAAGCTCGAGGGTTCTCAAGACCTCGAGACTTGAAAAACAACCAAGGGTCTCAAAGACCCCAAAGAACTCATGATCGAGGGTCCTAAAGACCCCGATACTTGAAAAATTCTCATGGGTCTTGAAGACCCCAAATAATTCGAGCTCCAGGGTCCTCAAAACCCCGAGACTTGAAAAATTCTCAAAGGCCTTGAAGGCCCCCAAAGACCTCAAGATCGAGGGTCCTCAAGACCCCGATACATGAAATTATCAAGGATTTCAAAGACCCCAAAGAACTCAAGATCGAGGGTCCTCAAGACCCCGATACTTGAATAATTCTCAAGAGTCTCGAAAATCCCAAAGAATTCGAGCTCTAGGGTCCTCAAGAGCTCAAGACTTGAAATATTCTTAAGGGCTTTGAAGGTCCCAAGAGAACTCAAGATCGAGGGTCCTCGAGACCGCAAGACTTGGAGGAATCTCAAGAGTCTTGAAGACCCCAAAGCTTCAGAAAACTCGAAGGGTCATAAAAACCCCAATGGGCAAGGGTTGTAGAAGACCCCAAGAACCTTGCAGCAAGTAAATCATAAGAACAAATGTAAAGCAAGAAAACTATGATATGGAAAACAACTTATAAAACACGAATTGTTTATAGCATATGAAGGAAAGCAAGGATTTACGTACAAAAGGCTTAAGTACAAATGTTCATGAAAGGACTATCTAAAGCAGCACCTGGGATCCGTCCCCCATTACAAAATAATCCTTACCCCAAAATGGGTATTAACAAAAACCCCAAAACATATATTAACGAAAAAGCCCTAGGATCATGTGGTAGGTCCCAAGAGAGAAAAGACGTCGAGCAGGTTTTCTCCCTCCTCGGGGACTTGTTCTCCTAGAGGAAGTGTCCCCTTAGCTGCGGGATCGGGGTCTCAAAGTAAGAAATTGAACTCGTCGCCTTCAAGATTTTCACTTTTCTCATCCCTAATAGAGGCATTCTCCCCATTGCCATCCAACTCGGTGTCCAACTTATTCAGATTGAAATTTGCCTTAAAACCACCAAACTTGTGGAGTGGAGATTGACATTTAAAGAGCCCCATCACCTCGAACTCAGCCATTTTTTCCACAACAAGCCTATCAAAATAGGAGAGTTCTTAAAGTCTTGGGCACCCACGACCCAAGCATCTTTGCAAAACTCGGGGGAATTGAGAGCTTCCCTCTTCGTGACCTCCTGACCCACAACAAAGCTCTCACTACTCTCGCGAGTCAAGCATGCCACCTTGTTTTGAGCAACTTGAAGAGACTCCTCAGAGTGCTTGGTGCGTGCTTCGAGTTCTACCAGCTTGGCTTCCACATGCTTAATACATGAGTCGTACTCAGCTTTTGTCTTGGCTTCAATAGCTGACTTCTCCTTGTCAAGTCGTTGAACCAAAGCCCCGACATCTTGGCATCTAATCCTTCGATGATGACTCCAGAGCGTCAAGTTATGTGCAACGTTGGCAGCCTGGAATAAAAAAGGAAAACGGATATATAAGGAACCGAATCATAGTAAGAAAATAGAAAACAAGTGCATGGGAAAATGAGATACCCTCATGAGGTCGTGCGCAACTATCTCTTCCAGCTTCGTATCAGGCATAACTTCTAAGGCAAATTGGTGTTGGGGTAGGATGCGTGCCTGGTACAGCTACAATGAATCCTCTCCAGCTCGTGTCTTCACTATAGAACTCTCGGGTGAGATGTTCCATTTTGGGACCACACGAGTACCTAAGAACTGCCTTTGAGGTCGTGAAGCCTCGGCATGAGCTTACTCGCAAGCACGAGCTGATTTCTGTTGGCGATCTTCAATCTCGCGCAGAGCAATGGAGACCTCCTCTTCACTAGGCTTTTCTTCCTCCAAGCGAGCCTTTTTCTTCGCCTTACCCCCGTTGGATCCTTTACTCTTACTTTTTCTCCCACTACGGCTACGACTCTTAGACTTGCCTTTGTTTTTGTCCTTGGGATTGGAAGAGCCTTCAGCCTCGATCGTGAGTATGGGTGGTGGACGCTCAATAGGCAGGGGATCCAGTTCGTGAGCGGGAGAGCCGACCCCACGGCCTGGCTCAGAAGACTGAACCTCATCTAAAGGAGCTAAGGATGGAGCACTGTGAGTCGGATCACTAGAGTGAATGGAAGGGAATAGGGGAAGGGCGAGACCCGAGGACCTCGCAGCTCCGATGAGCCGTTTTTTTTGTTCCCTGCTGACTTTGGCTACGAGAGAAGCCTTCACAGACATACCTGAAAAGGGGTATGATAATCACGTGTACGAATAATAATGAAATAATACATGATAATGAGCAAGAAAAAAAGAAATTTAAATTTACAAATTACCAAGTGATTGGGTTCGGGGAACAACAGCAGGGCTAAGACCCACCGTGGATATGACTTCTTCTCTTAGAAGCTCTCTTATGTCACAGTGATGGGTCGTGAGTTTATTTGAAACGAAGTCCCCACCCCAAGAGCATTCACCTAGATCTGAAGTATGAACACATGGTTTTGAAAATTTCCAGGTCTTGGGAATCCTCCAAGGGCAGGTCAGAGGAGCTTCGATATAAATAAATTTTGTTTTCCAATTACCCGAAGAAGAATGTAAATGGGTAAAGAACTTACAGTGGGGTCTAGAGGTGAGATAAAAAAACCCGCGATCATTTGTTCTTGCGAGGTGGTAATGGAAAATAGAGCTAAAAAATGAACCGTTGAGGGGTCGACCTTAAAGTGTTTCATGAGCACGATAAAGCCAATAAATTGTCGAATAGCGTCTGGGGCAAATTGAGTTAGATAAAGCCTTAAGCGGATAAGGATGTCTTCTATATATTGATTTAAAGGAAAGCACAGATACGTCGTCTAATGTAGCTTGGTGAAAAGAAAAATAGTTAAGGGGTGGTTTATGCATACGATCATCACGTCCCGGGATAATTACTTTGTACTCAGATGAAATAAAGTAGCGGTGACTAATGTGGGAAGCTTCGCCACAACGTACTGTAGATTTAATTAACTCCCCAAGAATCTTGAGGTGGAAGATCGGACGGGGTCTCCCCAGAACCGGACCTTGAGGGGCTTGCATCCCTAACTTCTCTAGAAGAAGGGATAATACTTATTGGAAGAGGCCGAAGAGTCCTAGGGTTCGGACGAAGAGGTCCAATTACATCCTCCCTAGAACAAGAGCTAGAACTAGAGCTAGACCCAGAATTGGAACTCGAGGAGCCTACGGGTTGCTACTAGAGGTGGTCCTAGAACCCATTATTTATGAAAAGAATATTCAAATAAAATAAAAGTAAAAAAGGGGCTAAGGGATACCTGAGGTGTAGGAGGTGATGAGCTACGAAGAAAGAAGGGCTCGAGTTCAAGATTTACCCTTAGGGTAGACGGCGACTTTGGGATCTCTAAGATATCAAGTGCGAGAGGTCTCTTTAGACCTAGTTTTTTACGGTGAAAGTGAAAAGTGAAAAAAAATATTACTTTCACTCTATATATAAGGATGAAATAGTGGGCCCAGTAATTAATGTCAGGGCTCGAACCCTAGAGGCACGACTTTTGAATTTCCCATAAAAATATAATAATAAAAATAAAAATAAAATAATATAATATATATGGTAAATAAATAATGAGCAGCAGGTAAGGGCACACTTTCAAAATGCGAGCTTGACCTCGAGCATAAGATCTGCAATGTGAACTCGACCTCGAGACCCGAAATGATCTCGAGCTTAGCAATCTTCTTAGACCAGGGTTCACGACTTTATCTTCAACCTCGAGCTCCCCCGAAACGACCTCTATCCCTCAGCAACCTCGTAAACCGAGGGAATAATGATAAGGCAATAAGATCCTAAAGCCTCTATATAGTAAGGTCTCGAAATTGGGCTTGGAGCCTTGTATCCGACCCGACTGGGGAAATGGGCTTAACCCAAGAAGGTGGACCCTTGAACTCCCTGACAACCTAGTACTACTCCACCTTCCAGATGATGACACTTGGCGCAACCATAAACCTCACATGTGCCAGGAAATTCTATAAATACCATGCAATAGTAATTTGATGGTAACTATTCACTCTACCATTTTTACCTCTTACTTTTACATTTACTGTCTTTATATCTCCGTTCCTCACAGAACTCGATCTAACTTAGGCATCGGAGGGTCTTAGCCGGGACCACCCCCGGCTAGCCTGACATGTGTTTATCTGTTTCAGGTCACCCAAGAGCTCAAACCCGATTACCCGAAAGTTCATGACCCATAGGTAATTATCTGACCTAAATCACCAGTAGAGTATGCTGAAAGGACATCTGAAACAAAATTCAGAAGAGTCCATCAGCAAACTCCTAACAGGAAGTATTCTGTGAAAGCAAAGTAGAACTACCAAAAGCCCCAAAGGTTTCAGCATAAAAAGCCATATGAAGGGAATGGTAGAAATTATCCTAGTCAGGATAATTGGAATAATCAAATGAGATATCAGCCAAGTCCTAAGGGATACATGCCCAAGTGGCAAAAACCTCAGACTCAAAATAGGTCATTCCTTAGGCAAATGAACCAATATCAGCACATATATGCACCCAAGCACAATGCTTACTATGCACAAAAATTTCCATATTTTCCAAAGAAAGTAATTGCACAAGTACACTCATAGGCATACAGACAAAAGAGACAGTTGTATGTGCCTAAATCTCCCAAGCAATTTGCTAAAATTCATTATGATTATGGAACTGATAGGTGGCAACCTCTTAAAGTGAGATCATTTGGCTATAGGTTGGTTGGATCACCTTATAGTGGTAACCCCTCAGGACTCAGACATGTTTGGTTACCTAAAAATTGATTTCCTTGATTGCAGGTTCAAGAAATAGCTGAGTGCTAAGGAACCTGATACATGGATAGTGGTTGTTCGGACACATGGTAGCAATAAGAAGAATCTATAAAACTTCAAGGAGTCAAGAGAAGCAAAAGTTATATTTGGAAGAAATGAAGCTCCAGGGGAGATAAGAGGCATTGGATCCATAAAGAAAAATAGACTGAAAATCACATATGTAACCTATATTGAAGGGCTGAATTTCAATCTGCTGAGTATAAGTCAACTCTGTGATAAGGGCTAAAATGTAGATTCAACATGGGTGTTTGCCAAATCAAGGAGGCCGAATCAAATGAAGTTGTGCTATCAGGATCAAGACAGAAGAACATGTATATAGTGGATTGGTCTACTGCTACACCGAGTACATGCCTATTAGCAAAGAGCACAACCGAATCAAGTTAGCTATGGCAAAAGAAGCTGAGTCACCTGAATTTCAAGACAATCAACAAGCTTACAAGGAGTCGTCTTGTGGAATGATTGCCAGACTCAGTGTACAAGAAGGAAAGCATCTATGATGCATGCCAAAAGGGAAAGCAAATCAAGTCTTCATTCAAGGACAAACCTAGTCCTTCATCAACAAGGATCTTGCATCTATTGCATATGGATTTATTTGGTCCTGTTGAACCAACTAGCATAAGTGGAAATAAATACACCCTAGTGGTGGTGGATGATTATTCAAGATACACATGAAGCATCTTTATGTGTAAAAATAAGGAAACTTTGCAGAAGCTTCCATAGCTTATGAGGAGAGTTCAAAATGAGAAAAACCAAACCATTATCAAGATAAGGTCTTACAGAGGAACTGAGTTTGTCAACTGGATTATAACTCAATATTGCACAGAGAATGGTATTTCTCATGAGTTATCAGCTGTAAGAACTCCACAACAGAATGGAGTGGCTGAAAAAAGGAATAGAACCTTCAAGGAAGCTGCAAGGACCATGTTAGCTGAAGTTGGGTTGCCTAAGAGATTTTAGGCTGAAGCCATCAACACTGCCTACCACACTCAGAATAGGTGTTTGATCAATAGACAGTTGTCCAAAACCCCATATGAAATTTAGACAGGAAGGAAGCTAAATGTTGGATAAGTTTATATCTTTGGATGTAAGTGCTTTATTCACAACAATGACAAGGACAACTTGAAAGCTTTTGATGCTAAAGCTGATGAATGTATCTTTTTGGATACTCTTCTGAGAGTAAAGCTTTCAGAGTTTTGAACACAAGGAATATGGTCATAGAAAAGTCTATTAGGGATGGCAATTTCGCCCCGACCCATGGGTACACGCCCTGTATGGAGCGGTCGGATCAGCCCCATCAAGTGCACAGGGCGGGGCCGACATGGGTATTAGCTTCCCCCTTCCTGTCCTTCTATTTTTAAATAATATAATTATATTAATATATAGTATATTACATTTATAACCCATGTAATCTTGACTTTGGAAACATCTTCAGTCTTCCACAAAACACAAAACACAGAAAGTGAAAACATTTCTAGGGCCTAGGGTTTCCGTCGCCTTCTCCAGGTTCCACTGCTCCACCACCGCGGGTCCTCCAACATCGCCAATGCTCGCCACCCTGACTCGTCCCACGTGGCCGCCACTTTGATTGATTAGTTTTTTAATTTGTTTTTGTCCAATTTGTTGTGAGAAAAAATGAGCACTATTTCGTTTTTTGATTTTTCCTCTTTTTTGGTTTTGTTTTTTGGGGTATTCTTCTTAGATTTGATTTTGGTGAGCTATAACACTTCTATAACACTAAACTGATTTAGTTTTTCAATTTTTTTTCTGGTTTTTATTTCGTTTGCTGTCTGCTGATTCTTCATTCTTGACCAATTGTCCAGTGAATTTGTTTGTTGATTCTTCATTCTTGACCATAGTCTGGAATTTGTCCATGAATTCAAAACACTACTTTCTGTAAAGTACATGAATCTTATTTGTAGAGCAACAAAATTATAGAAAGGAGTGCATTAGGTGTCTTGACTAATAATTAGTATAATATTTTCCTAAATTGTAGTTCATTTATAGTCTAATACCCAAAATTGACTTGTTTAACTAGATGATTTTTCTTAAGCATAAAAAATACTAGTCCATGTTAATAAAATATGTACAGATTAATTTGATTCCCCCAACCGTTGATTGTTGCTGACTATGTTGGTTGTTTTTGTCTCTCTTGGTTAATTTTTTTAATAACATGTCTTGAATGATTATTTTATGTGTTTTTAATGAGATAAAGAATTATAATGTTGGTTCTAATATGTGAATATTGTTTTTATTGGCATGTAATAGAAGAATCATAATCAAATGAGTTCGGATGACATTTCACCTAATTCATCTCCATCACCTATTGATTCGCCCATTATGCCAACTTCTTTGTCTCCGGATCTACCTAGCTCCCCCGATATTGCAACTTTGGATGAGAATAACGAGAGTAGTGGGAAGTCAATGGTGTCGGGCACAACATTTGGAAGAGTATTCTCTGATGTGTGGAAACATTATAGAAAAAGGAAAGTAAGTGGGAAACATAAAGCAAAGTGCAAATATTGTAGCCAATTGTTGCTAGGTGACCCAAAACAAGGTACTAGTCATTTGAAGAAGCATTTAGAAATATTTCCTAAGAGGAAAACGAAGGACATTCAGCAACAAGTTCTACAAACCAACTTTAATAGAGTGAAAATTGGAATTGCTCCTTTCAACTTTGACCAAGAGGTTTCTCTTAAAGAACTTGCAAAGATGATTATTATGCATTAATATCCTTTGAAGATTGTAGATCATGAAGGCTTCAAGAGATTCTGTAAAAGTTTAAATCCTTATTTTAAGGTCGTATCGAGGAATACTATTAAGAGTGATTATTTGAAGATATACGATCTTCAAAGGCAGAAATAATGCATATAATTGAAAAGAAAAAGAATGAAGGTCAAGCGGCAGTGACAACTGATATGTGGACCTCTTCTTTCTAAAAGAAAGGATTTATGGCCATCACAACACATTATATAGGCAACAATTGCAAGCTACAAAGTCGAATTATCAGGTATTGGTTTTAATTTACTAATTATTATAAATGACATTTGGTATCCTTTTTGATAATTCAACATATACGTTTAACCTTTTTTTGTAGGTTTATTTATGTGCCATATCCACATACAAGTGCAGTTCTTTGTGAAGCTGTGCTTGATTGCTTCTTTGATTGGAATATAGGTAGAAAATTGTCTACTATCACAGTAGATAATTGTTCAACCAATGATGCAATGTTTGATTTGCTTATGGAGAAGCTTTCATTGGGCTCCCTCTTACTTGGGGGTAAGTTAGTTCACATGCATTTTTGTACGCATATATTGAACTTAATTGTTGTTGGGAAATCATTTTGTAGATTTTGATGAATGCCATGTAAAACTTAGAATAGGAAGTTGGCACCCCATTTTTGTTGTAAACTGCATTGTAATAGATAGGGATGGTCAACCTGAGTTAAGTCAGCTATGCCTAAACATGCAAGAAGACAACTGGAGACTAGAAGGAAGACTCCGCTGCAAGACAGCTGAGTATGGCAAAGAAGAGAAGACGGAACTCGATCAAGGTGCAGGCGAGATGCGGTGAGTAAAGAATCAGTCAAGTCAACTCAAGACAACCAAGTCTCAAGGTTGAAGTGACAGAAGAGTCATCAAATGATTGGAAGTTGACTCGAAGTCACCTGGGGATGTGAAGAAAATGTAGTCAAGTCAAGACAATTGAAAGAGATCCGTTGCACAGAAATCAAGAGAATTACTTAAACAAGTAATACTTCCATACTACCTTTCTTGGAGTGCTCAGTTCCAGAAGCGTGCAAAAGGAATAAACCAATGGAAAGCACTCGCACCATGTCGAACTCGAAAAAGTCAAGAATCATTCATACGAGGAAATGGAATTTCCAAGGACTGCAACAAGACAAGCCAACGACCACAAGTGACTTTCAAAAATAAGCCTATCTCTTCAACGGGCAGATTTTTGAAAGATCACTATAAAAGGCTGAGGAATAACTCTGAGAGAAGGTTACCTGAACCACGAACATTCAAGCAAACATTTGAACTGTAACCTAAAATATTCTCAAGACACTCAAGATTAATCCTCAAGCCTACATTACGAAGGAAATCAATCCAACACTCACCTGTGAAGGAAAGATAACTTCAATCAGTTGAAGAGGAAGTTTTTGAAGAATCAAGGGGTCTACAATCCACGGAGGATTGTAGAAAGGTTCAAGGTCGAACCAGTCTCAAGTTTTTGGAGGGCTTCGTGATCAAATCCAAGAAGCTTGAGCAAATTGGCTGTAGTAGCAAGGCAGCTGCCCTGAAGAAGAAGCCGAGTCGCAGAAGCCGGTGAGTGACCAAGGCATCTCCAAACCGAGTCCCAAAGGATCAAGTCATTTGTGTGATCAAGACTTGTATATGGACTATTAACCACTCTGTATATTGATCAATACTTAGTGGATTCCTCCAGGAGTTGGAGAAGAGAGGAGTAGAAGAATTACCCCATCTTCGAACCTCTATAAAAACTTATTGTGTCATTTACATTTCAACACTTTAATTTCTGCATCTTATTTTCATATCTCACGATAAATTTGCTATCCAATTGATAATTAACTCAGTGCTAAAACCGAGTATTAAAACAAACTTAACCAAATTCAAGGGTGTTAAGTCGTCCACGATAACAAATCACGTCGAGTTAAGTCTTCAATCAATACAATCGAGTTATTCTATCAACAACTTAGTCGAAGTCTGTTGAGTGACTAACTCTCATTTGATTAACTAACTTAATTTGTCCATCGAGGACACACTGTTGTGAAGTATTAACTCGAATATTTAAAAAGGACTAAATCGAAAAGTTGGTAAGGTTTATTCAACCCCTTCTAAACCTTACACTCACCCCTTAGGACCTACAAGTGGTATCGGAGCGGTTGGTTCATTGAGCCTCCCATGACTTTGGTTATTGAACTAGATCTCCTTTTTAAAAAAAAAAAAGTCATTTTAGTACTTGATCTTTCAAAACTCTTTTGCAAAGCAAAATTTATTATCATAGAAGCAAATTTGACACGCATTCCCATGTTCACAATTGAAGAATTTGATGATTGGAAAATCCAGATGCAGAACTATCTATCTATCGGCATTACATGATGAGATGTGGATAGTAATGAGGATGGGCCACCGCAATTCTTGAACGTGAACACAATCGTAAGGAGAGCTGCGGCATTTGAAGGTGAAGAGGATGTTGCTCCCGGACAGCCTATGGTTGAAAAACCAAGAGTGAATGGACAAATGATGACAGGAAAAGATATAACTTGGACAATGTGGCCAAGGACATTCTTTACAAAACCTTGGACAAAGCTATGTTCAACAAAGTCAAATCATGCAAAACGGCTAAAGAAATCTGGGACAAGCTAACATTGATTTGTGAAGGCTCAGAGCAAATCAAGGAAAATAAACTATCGGTTCTTTGTCTAAATTTGAGAATTTCAAAATGATCGCAGAGAGACCTTGGATCAACTGGATGCTCGATTCACGTAAATTACCAATGAGCTATCTCGCACTTGGAAATGAATATACACGAAGGAAATGTGTATGAAGATTCTAAGAAGTCTCCCAGCTGAATGGGAAATGAAGGTCATGGCACTGAGACATTCCATGGACCTATCCAAGACATCCAACCATGAGCTATTCTCAGATCTCAAAGCCTACGAATTTGGTGAGAAGAAAAGACCAAGAGGAGACAGTGTGCCCAAAACAACGCTCTAATTGTTAAGGATGGCAAGAGAGCCGAGGTCAAAGAAGTCATTGACCAAGGGAAATAGCCCACGATGGTTAAAAGGTTTAACAAGTTCTTCAATAAGAACTACAAGAGAGGCAAGGGCGAATCCTCCGAGAAGACACTCGGCTCCTCCAAGTCAAGGGAAGATAGGCCAACCAAGAGAACAGAGCATCAAAAAGTGAATATCAAAGGGCCGACAATCCAAGAATGGAAAGAGTGATCAAAAGGTTGAAAATCTATCTTTGAACCGCAGCAACCAGGTCACTATGCCATTGATTGCCCATATCCCGTAGTCAACAAATACAGGGAATGAAGAAGAAAGAAAGGTCTTGAGAGAAAGAAGACAACACAAGAAAAAGGCAATGTTGGTGCAGAGATCTTTGAGAGAGGCCGAGTCAAGAGACACAACCGATTTAGAGAGTAGTGGAGCCGACTACTCAAGTGACTCGAAGAAGAAGCCCGATCCGTTTGATGGCCAAGGAACAAGACCAACCCGACCAAGAAGATGAGGTACACTCGACTCATCACACTCGATTCTAGTGATAGTGACGTGACACACACACTTCATCACCCACTCGATCTTTATGATTCATTAGGCAAAATGATGAAAGATTTTGAACACATTAAATCCTCACACACACTACTAAATGAGGAAAACAACCTATTTACTCAAGAGTTAAAACTCACACGGTGACTAAGGAGCCGAGTACTCTAAGTCAAATAGTCGATGAGAATGAAAGTCTAAAGATCGAAAATGCTAAGCTAATAAAGCAGAGATAGTGCTATAGAAAAAAGGGAAAATAACCTCAAAAATGTGATTTCCTCATTCACTAAGGCATCTAAATCATTGGATGATCTTATTATGAGTCAAAGAGAATGTGGAGACAAGACAAGCTTAGGGTTTAATTCCTCTGTGCTATGTCAAGCTCCAAAAGTGATTTTAGAAAAAGGATCTTCAAGCAATGAAGTATCTCAAAAATCTAAAACTCCAAATGGTGCACACACATCTATTCCAAAGCACAATCACAAGCAAACTGGCCTTGGCTATAAAGGAAAAGGAAAAACTTGATTGAGTTGAGTGTGATGAGAAGACAGTGAGAAGAAATCCAGCCGAATTCCTCAGCAAACTCCAAACAGGAAATACTCTGTAAAGAAGAAACAGAGCTACCAAAAACCCCAGAAGTTCTAGAAAACACCCAAGCCAAGCTGATTGGAATAATGTGAACTATCAGTAAAGACCTATGGAATATAAGCCCAAATGGAAAATGCCTAGAACTCAGCAAAGGCCATTCCAAAGGTATAAGAGCTTTCATCAGCACACATATGCACCTAGGCACTACACTCAGAGACATCACAACTACCCAAAGAGGGCAATTGCTAAAACACCTACACAGGCATACGACAAAAGAGACAATTTGTATGAACCTAGAACCCCAAGAAATTTGCTAAAGTTAATTATGATTATGGCACGATAGATGTCAACCTCTTGAGTCAAATCAATTGGCTATAGGTTGGTTGGATCATCTTACAATACTAACCCATCAGGACCGGACAAATATGGGTACCTAAAACTTAATTTCCTTGATTGCGGGTTCAAGGAACAAAGTGAGTGCCAAGGAACCTGGTACATGGATAGTGGTCATTCCCGCACACATGACAGAAACAAGAAAAATCTGTCAAAATTCAAGGAAGTCGAGGTGCAAAAGTCATATTTGGAGCAAATGAAGCTCGGGAGAAATAAGAGGCATTGGATCCATCAAGAAAAATGGATTAGAAATCACAGATCTTGCATATGTTGAAGGACTCAACTTCAACTTGCTAAGCATCAGCCAACTCTGTGACAAGGGTTATAATGTTGGATTTAACATGGATATATGCCAAATCAAGGATACTGAATCAAATGAAGTTGTGTTGCAAGGATGCAAACAAAAGAACATGTATGTCGTGGATTGGTCAACTGCAACACCAAGCACCTGTCTATTAGCAAAGAGCACAACTGAATCAAGTTGGCTGTGGCACAAAAAGCTGAGTCATTTGAATTTCAAAACAATTAACAAGCTTGCCAGAAGCAGTCTTGTAGAAGGACTTCCAGGCTCAGTATACAAGAAGAAAAGTGTATGTGATGCATGTCAGAAGGAAAAACAAATCAAATTATCATTCAAAGAAAAGACATGTCCATCTTCAACAAGAATATTGCATTTGATACATATGGATCTATTTGGTCCAGTTGAACCAGCTAGCATAAATGGGAAGAAATACACCTTGGTGGTAGTAGATGACTACTCAAGATATACATGGACAATATTCATGTGTAAGAAGAAAGAAACTCTACAGAAACTACCACAGCTCATGAAGAGGATTCAAAATGAGAAAAGTCAAACTATTATCAAAATAAGATCTGACAGAGGCACTGAGTTTGTCAATGGTATAATAACTCAGTATTGTTCGAAAATGGTAGTGGTCATGAATTATCTAAAGCAAGGACTCCACAAAAAATGGAGTTGCGAAAGAAGGAACAGAACCCTTAAAAAAAAGCAAGGACCATGTTAGTCAAGCGGGGTTACCTAAAAGATTTTGGGTCAAGCAATAAACACAAAGATGCATGCTACACTCAAAATAGATGCATGATAAACAGACGGTGACAAAGACTCCTATGATATTTGGACAGGAGAAAACCAAATGTTGCATATTTTAGAATATTTGGATGTAAATGCTTCATCCATAACAATGGCAAAGATAATTTGAAGGCTTTTGATGCTAAAGTCGATGAAGGTATCTTCTTGGGATACTCACCAAAGCAAAGCCTCTGAGAATACTCAACAAGAGGACTATGGTTACGAGAGGAATCCATTCATGTGGTGTTTGATGAGCCAAATGTAAATGGAGGAGACATTGAAGAGTCGGTGATAAGCTAAATCAATCAACCATGCGAAGAGTCCTATCTTTCAAGCCAAGAATTTGGAATTATAAACCCGGATGAAGATGAGATAGATGAGTCTCAAAAACAATGGAAAATCTGCTGCTGACTAAGTGATGACGAGAGAGCGATCAAAGCAACATAGTCATTTGCAAGACGATCGAATCCAGCTAACTTACTCCAAACGATGTAAGATGGCCGAGAGACCATCCACGAGAACTAGTCATTGGAGATGTACGAGAAGGTGTCAAAACAAGATCGAACTCAACAAGAAGCAATGTTCACCTGCTTCATCTCACAAATAGAGCCTAAAGATGTGTCACAAGCTTTGGATGACACACATTGGATTCAAGCCATGCAAGAAGAGTTAAATCGGTTTGAAAGAAATAAAGTGTGGGAACTGGTTCAAAGACCTACCCATCAAAATGTTATTGGCACTAAATGGGTATTTGAAACAAGATGAATGAGGAAGGTTCGTGGTAAGAAACAAAGCAAGATTGGTAGCCAAAGGATATTGCCAAGAAGAAGGAATAGATTTTGATGAAACTTTTGCTCCTGTGGCAAGATTGGAAGCCATAAGGATGTTTCTTGCCTATGCAGCTCACAAGAACTTTATTGTATATCAAATGGATGTAAAGAGTGCATTCCTTAATGGTTTATTGGAAGAAGAAGTATATGTTGAACAACCTCCAGGATTTGAGCAGAAGATTCTTGGAGATAAGGTATACAAACTCAAGAAAGCTCTATATGGATTGAAACAGGCACCCAGAGCATGGTATGACACATTATCACAATTCCTGACTGAGAATGGATTCAAATATATGTGGATGACATCATTTTTGGATCCACAAACAAACAGCTGTGTGATAAATTTTCAAACCTCATGCAAAGCAAATTCGAAATGAGCATGATGGGAGAGTCGACATTCTTCCTTAGACTCAAGTGAAACAGTGAAGAATGGAACCTTCATAAGTCAAACAAAATACACCAGAGATTTAATGAAGAAATTTGGTATGGAAGAGAAGTCTTGATAAAAATACCAATGAATACATTAGTCAAAATGGACATGGATGCAGATGGCAAGCCTGTAGATCAAACAAGATCTGAGCACTTATTGGATCATTGCTCTATCTTACGCCAAGGTGCCGGACATCACCTTTTCCGTAGGTGTATGTGCACGATTTCAATCGCTCTAAAAGAAAGCCATATGACCAAAAGCCAAGAGGATCTTGAGATATTTGAAAGGAAGCCAAGAAGTTGGCTTATGGTATCCAAAGGAAGGTGGATTCAAGCTAATTGGCTATTCGGACTCGACTATCTTTGGATGTAGAGTTGACAGGAAGAGCACCTCGGGCACATGTCAAATGCTTGTAAATAGGCTAATTTCTAGTTTAGCAAAAAGCAAAATTCAATAGCCACCTCTACGGTGAAGCGAGAATACATAGCTGCGGGCAGCTGTTGTGCAGCCCAAGTCCTATGGATGAGACAAAGGTGAGAGACTATGAAGTTGAAGAAAAGGAAATTCCAATCATGTGTGATAACACAAGTGCAATTGCAATCACTCAAAATCCTGTGTTGCACTCAAGAACAAAGCATATCGATGTCGAGATATCACTTCATAAGAGATCATGTTGAAAAGAACGACATCACCTTGGAATATATTTCAAGCGATAAACAGGTTGGTGACATATTCACAAACCATTATGTGAGTCAAGATTTGAAGAACTCAAGCATGAGTTAGGATTAATTGAGCTGAGTTGACACTCAGAAGACTCAAAGAAAAGAAATGAAACATGAAAAGGGAAAAAGAGCTGAACTCTCAAATCAGCTAAGTGAATTAGTGCATCGGAAAATCACCAGATCGAGTTAGTGACGGTGAGTCACTAGGAGAACTGTGAGAAGAAGAGTTAAATTAGCTAAGGGATAAGCTGAGTCATTTATGAGTAAAGTGACAAAAACGCATTCGTTTTTATTAAGCGGGAATGTTTTTAAGAATGACGTCAGCATAATTATGACGTGTACAGGCAAAAGCTGCACACCAAGCTTATGATTGGATATAAATGCTGCCGCATTAAATACGAGGCATTAAATGTTAATCGGCGTGCAAAATCTAAGCCATTGATTTCGATCACATTTCAAAAAACCACCCGCACGTCCTTTCATGAACCATACTTAATCCATTCTCGTCTGTTTCTCTCACACATTACCAAAAACTGTTCATTTCTCTCTCTCAAAAGCAAAGGCAAAAACTCTCTCTCAAAACCCTATCAATCTTCAAATCACCTTCTAAGTTTCGTTCGGTGAAATCTTTGAAAAATGGCTTCTACTCATGATTTTGTCAAGCTAGGAAAGCAAATCCACACCGGGTCTCTTTGTGGATTTCGATGGTATGGTGAAACAGGGGTCCGACGACACCCTAGTGAAGAAGATTGCGAGAAATTGGAAACGCCTGGGCTAAAACCGTTCGACGCGTTGGAGTTTCCGATGACCTATGTGGAAGAGGTCGCACGAGTTCTACGTGAACGCCGAGGTTTACGATGAGGGCATCAAGTCCCTCTGTTCATGGAAAGGAGTTCATATCGCCAAGGATTTGGCGTAACACCGCTTGTTCTTGGCGGAAGGAATGCTAGAAATCAATGAAGCCGATGTTGACTTGGTTCTTTGCTTGGAAGAAGTAGCCAAGACCCATTTATCTTTGAAAAAGATAGTCTACTGACTAACAAGAGGTTCTTTGAAAGAGGACTACCACAAATTGTTGGACATAGTTGCCAAATGCATAGACATCAAATTTGGCGGCTTTGACCAATGTCTAAAGCAAAATTGATCGTAATGGCCGCGATCATTGAGGAAAAGAAAGTGAAATGGGCCGAGTTTGTCTCACAGCAGACTCGCGAACGTTGGGAACAAATCCTTCAAGGAGGATGGAACATTTGGAGGTTCTCTAGGATACGGCCTGGTGATTGGCCGGTGATGGAGGTAAAAGGAGTCCTCTTCGACATGGAAAGGCGTTCCATGTAAACAAGAGGATGTTCGAGATCAAACCTCTCCGGGCGCACGAAGAGAGCCTACGCTAAGAGAGGCGTCGAGTGAGGGGAATGACCACGAAGATACTGTTGTTTCCTCTCCTCCAAAGAAAAAGGTGCTCCGTTTGCTAAGAAAAGATCGGCCGCTCTCCAGCAAAGAAAGAAAAAGAAATCGCTCCCCGCCCCGAAGAGTCACCCTACCCCCAAAGTGTCTCCGCCCTGCGAGCCGCGATGGAGAAGAATCTCAAATACCTTCTCGATCGTCAAGAAAAGGAGAGCGATAAGCCAAGAAGGCCAGGCTCCTCGAGAAGAAGACGACAAAGACCAACCCCCGCGCCAAGACTCGAAGAAACCTTATCCGAACGAGAAATTCCTCTCGGTACAAACAAGGAGAAGAAGAAGAATTTTCAAGCATTCCGAGCTTGAGAAACCTGTGTCATCATTCAAATTTGGAGAAGATACCGAGACGGTGAGAAGTAGAGTCTCCGGACGTAATCGATGAAACGACCAAGTCTGCTGAGGCCGATCGATCGGCCAGAGGCAACTCAAAGACCAACAGAGAGAACAAGCGAGGAACAAGGAATGGTTGAGACAACCGAATCACCTGTTGGATGGGGTTGTTTCTCCACTGCAATGCAGGCCGCCGAGGATGTTGGCGGCAAGTCTGCGCCGCCCTTAATCCCCGAAAATGAGGGCCAAGAAGAGAATGATGAAGATGATGCGATCATGCACTCTCCATTGTATCCGGTGTCTATTAATCGTCTCATGAGAGTGGAGAAAATGGAAGCCGAGCCTATTCAGAGTGCGGTTTGAAAAGCCGAGTTCATTCTTTGAGGAAGAAGAACTCTTGATTTCTTGAGGTGGACATAGTGCCGCAAGCCCTTGACGAGGATAATCGCATCAATATCTTGTAGATTCGAAAAAGAAAATGAATGGGCTAAAGCGGTGAGGACGCAGAGAGGCACGTGAGAAGGCCATCATCGCCCTCTCACCGGCACCACAAAACATATACATCCTTACCTTGACGCCCTATCGAGAAAGTGATGAGGATCTGGACCCCTCTTGCCGCCACGAAGAGTTGCAAATGCAGCAAGCAATGGAAGAATCCGAGAATCCTTCATGAGCAAAGAATGATGGAGGGACCAGGAGAGTCCTCCAAAACAAAGTCGAGATAGACCCAATGGGAGTGGTGCAACATATTGCCACTTTGTTGTTGCCGCCACCACTTCCCACTCACTCGGAAGAAGGATTTAAAGGAACTGGCGATGAAACCGGGATAGTGGGGACCCCGGTCGAGCCAACCCCTAATGAAGGTGTCTTACCACCGCCCTAACGGTGAATACTCAGTGGAAACAGCCGGGAGTCTAGAGACGAGTGACCCCATTCCAAGTCACTCAGCTAGTGTGCCAGCTGAGGGGGAAACTCCCTCCACTGTAGCAAGGTCGGAGGATGCTGCAGCTGACTCCACAATGAATCTAGGAGGCGAAGTGGAGAAGGAACAAACACAAAGTACACAGCAAGTTGTCATCAACGAGGCTCGACGATTGAGACTGTCTCGGTTGAGGTGCCAACCGCTCTGAAAGGCTAATAACGCGCGATGCGATCGAGGCACTGGAAGGAACGACCCGGGAGTTAACACTGGTGACAAAAGTGCAATCCATGGGGTTGAGACTCCAATGGATGCCACCGTAGAAGACCCAAAGACAGCTGACACTGTCGAAAGGGATGTCCAAGGCCTCGCTGTAGTTGAGACTGCAGGAGGTAATGAAGGCCAACGGGAGGTTGAGACTTCCCGGGGTAAAGAAGCTGAAGTACAGAACATCCCTCCTGCTATCATTGATCCATCAGAAAAGGAGATAAGTGCGCTTCACAATTCCCGGATAATCCCGATGTAACCTTTCGGGATCGGAAGGAGACGATGAAGCTGAGTCATCCCCCGTGACTGATCCAAAAGACTCAGCTGAGGATGTTCCAACCACGAGTAAGTCTGACCTCAAGACTACTCGCCAAACTTTCAACTTTGATGATGAGCCACCCATGAAAATCTCATCATCGTCCGATGATGCTTCTGATAAGGCGAGGACCAATCAACTAATTTGGATAAATCGCTTTGAGACCAACGGCCGTTGAGAATTTGAGGCTCGCAAGTCGGGTCGATTTTCACAATGCAACAGCCGAATCGAGTCCACCGCTCGGGCTCCCCAAGCCGCGAAGGATCGACTTCACAGAGGACTTCACGAGCACCACTCATCATTGAACAAATCCCAGTTGCCCGTGATGATCCATTTGTAGAATCATTTCCCTTCTCTCTGGAGATACCCGACCTCCCGAAGAATCAAAAAGAGATCTCGAGCGCTTCCACGACTGCAGATCCCGTCATTCCATCGATACCATCGTTCGGTGACTATGATTTTGACGCTTGGCCGTCACGGTGAAACAGAAAGGAACAACGAAGTTCGGGAGGTGTTCAAAGCATTATTTGTCTGAAATTGAAGCGGATGGAGAGGCACCAGGCCTCGATGGACATGAGACTAGATAATGAGAGATGCCAACCTTACTCGCCGACTTGAGAGGCATAATAGTCGAATCCGGGAGTGGTGGCAACAAAGAAGAAACAATGCGTGTGGAACAAGCTAGATATTTGTAACATTGTTCAACAAGTTGTTGGTCCGGCGGTGAGAATGCCGATGCAAAGACAAAATTGAAAGAACACATTGAGCAAATGCATGAATCTCACCTTCGCCGAGATAAAGTCATTGCGTGAGCAAAATAAGAATGAGCTCCTGCGTATGGAAGAAAACATGGATCGAAAATTGATGTCTTCTCACGGCCGAGATGAAGTTGATTAAAGTCAATCCAACGCTACTCGCTCGAAGTTTTCGTGCAAAGATATTCCGCAGCTGAGACTCGAAGCGAGAACTCATATCAACCGCACTCGACTTCCTCGCTAGTTTGTTTCGAGGGTTCCTCTCTCCTTTGATGATGCCAAAAAGGGGAAGAGGAATACCTAAAAGCGAAAGGATATGAAGTTGAGAAGGAGGAGGAGCGGTTGTGAAGGCAAAGACGGTGAGGAAGTATTAAAAGAAAAGAAAGGGAAGTCTGTTGAGGGGGAAGGATCGAAAGATATGACCTTGATGATTGCTAAAACCCCCAACAAAGTCTTGTCACTGGTGATATTATCAAAAACTCCAAGTGACTCTGCCACTCCAACACTCTTGTACCAATGGTGAAAAGAGAAAGAAACGATTGAAGCGAGGATGGAGGAAGTGGAAGGAAGGATGAATGCCCGAGTTTTGGATATTCTCAAACAACATGGAGGCATTCCAAAGAGAGAGACACTTATGCCATCTCGATGCTAGAACCGAGCCAAGATCGATTGATGAATTTAAAACGCCGCATCTCGAAGAATACTTCGCAGACATGTCCATGGCTCAAGCCGGGGGACTTGTATTGGGAAAGGTCTCACACTATGTGAAGAAGCCGACAGCGAGACTACCGAGCCATCGCTCACTCTGGTCACTCCGCTAGTCACTCATTGGGAAAAAGAAGACCCAAGACAATACACGCCTGAGGTAGAGGAAGAAGAAGCGATGGTGGAGGAAGAGGTTTCAAACCTAGATCTCGCCCAAAAACATTGAGTACATAGATCCAGGCAAGAAAGGAGGGATCTACTCGGGTCAAGTTTTTTGAAGTAGCCAATCTGCAAGTGGCTAAGAACAATGCCGAGTATGTGAAAAGAATTGAAGAAGAAAATAAAAGACAAACTCGGCTATGGGAGGAGAGACAAGAGAGACTAAGAAGAGATGAAGTCTGCCGGAAGGCATATGAAAAGAAGAAAAAGCAAACAAGATGAGAAAAAGAGAAGAAGATCGAGAAGATGACAGAGTCAAGAAGATGAAAAAGAAGGAGGCGTGAAGGAGATGAAGTGTTCTTTATCGTTCACCCCTTCATGTATTTTTCTTGTGTAAATACATTTTATGTAAGTCTACATCGTACACTTATATATAAAATGTACAAACTCTATACTTGTGTAAATATAGAACAACATGGTTAGCTTAAGCCCGGTTAAACTACGATACAATTTTGTTGGTTTAAGCTCGATACACTCAGAAACAAACTATGTAAAGAACAAGGATGTTATGATCAATAAAAGATCGATTCTAAATATACATTCGTGGTTCTACATTTGTCCGTATGTATCTTTTCTTTGTTAAATAATTGTATGGATGTTTTAAATTTTGGCATCATCAAAAGGGGGAAATTGTTGGGAAATCATTTTGTAGATTTTGATGAATGCCATGTAAAACTTAGAATAGGAATTTGGCATCCCATTTTTGTTGTAAACCGCATTGTAATAGATAAATTTGGTCAAGCCGAGTTAAGTCGCCTATGCCTAAACATGCAAGAAGACAACTGGAGACTAGAAGGAAGACTCATTGCAAGATAGCCGAGTATGGCAAAGAAGAGAAGACGGAACTCGATCAAGGTGCGGCAGAGATGCTGGTGAGTAAAGAATCATCAAGTCAACTCAAGACAGCCAAGTCTCAAGGTTGAAGTGATGAAGAGTCATCAAATGATTGGAAGTCGACTCAAGTCACCTGGGGATGTGAAGAAAATGTAGTCAAGTCAAGACAATCGAAAGAGATCCGTTACGTAAATCAAGTGAATTACTTAAACAAGTAATACTTCCATACTACCTTTCTTGGAGTGCTCAGTTCCAGAAGTGTGCAAAAGGAATAAACCAATGGGAAGCACTGCACCATGTCAGAACTCTGGAAAGCTGAAGAATCATTTATACGAGGAAATGGAATTTCCAAGGACTGCAACAAGACAAGCCAACGACCACAAGTGACTTTAAAAAATAAGCCTATCTCTTCAACGGGCAGATTTTTGAAAGATCACTATAAAAGGCTGAGGAATTACTCGAGAGAAGGTTACCTGAACCATGAACATTCAAGCAAACATTTGAACTGTAACCTAAAATATTCTCAAGACACGCAAGATTAATCCTCAAGCCTACATTACGAAGGAAATCAATCCAACACTCACCTGTGAAGGAAAGATAACTTCAATCAGTTGAAGAGGAAGTTTTGAAGAATCAAGGGGTCTACAATCCACGGAGGATTGTAGAAAGGTTCAAGGTCGAACCAGTCTCAAGTTTTGGAGGGCTTCGTGATCAAATCCAAGAAGTTTGGAGCAAGTGGGTCAGAGTAGCAAGCAAAACGCCTGCCCGTGAAGAAACTAAGTCGCACGAGAAGCCGGTGAGTGACCAAGGCATCTCGATCGAGTCCCAAAGGATCAAGTCATTTGTGTGATCAAGACTTGTATCCGGATTGTTAACCACTATATTGATCAATACTTAGTGGATTCCTCCGGGAGTTGGAGAATAGAGGAGTAGAAGAATTACCCCATCTTGAACCTCTATAAAAAATTATTGTGTCATTTACATTTCAAAGACTTTAATTTCTCGCATCTTATTTTCATATCTTTGATAAATTTGCTATCCAATTGATAATCAACTCAGTGCTAAAACCGAGTATTAAAACAAACTTAACCAAATTTAAGGGTGTTAAGTCTTCCACGATAACAAATCACAATCGAGTTAAGTCTTGATCAAATGGTGAGTTATTCTATCAATAGCTCGGTCGAGCGTTGAGTGACTAACTCTTTGATTAACTAACTTAGCTGTCCATCGAGGACACAACTGTGAAGTATTAACTCTGAATATTTAAAAAGGACTAAATCAAAAAGTTGGTAAGGTTTATTCAACCCCCCCTTCTAAACCTTACACTCACCCCTTGGGACCTACAATTGTGAAGGATGGCTTGGAGGTTATTGGGGATGCAATTGAGAATATAAGAGATAATGTGGCTTATTGGTCGGGGACGCCTAAGAGATGGGAGAAGTTTGAGGATACTGTTTGTCAACTTCACATTTCAATCGGTAAGAAGCTTATACTTGATTGCAAAACTAGTTGGAACTCCACTTATTTGATGCTACAAACTGTCATTGATTATAAAGATATTTTTTTTCTCTTGAAGCATCGTGAGCCAAAATATAAACATTTGCTTAGTGAAAGTGATTGGAATTTAACCAAAGAGATTTGCAGTAGATTGATATTATTTTATTCTGAAACAGAGATTTTCTCAGGCACTAAATATCCTACTGAAAATTTATACTTTCCAAAAATATGTGAGATCAATGTGGCTCTGAAGCAATGGTTTTGTTGTGGTATTCATATTGTTGAGTTGATGTCTATGAATATGCTGAAAAGTTTTGAAAAATATTGGTCTATTGTGCATATGATTATGGGGTTGGCAGTTGTTCTTTATCCTTGGTATAAATTGGCCTGGCTTGAGTATTATTTTGCTAAGATTTATGAGGGTTGTGTTGAGTATGAGGTGGAGAAGATCCTTATGTTGAGTCTTGAGTTGCTTCAACAATATGAAGAGAAAGAGAGCTGAGATGGTTTCATTAAGTGAGTTTGACCTATATGCCTATAAAAAGAAAAGAAAACCTTTGAGGTCGGAGTTGGACCAATATTTGGAAGAGGATATATTACCACACACTTCTGATTTTGACGTTCTATCATGGTGGAAATCAAATAAGGTTAAATTTCCTATTTTGCATCAAATTGCAATAGACATTTTGGCAATTCTCATCTCTACAGTTGTATCAGAGTCTTCTTTTAGTACAAATGGAAGAATAGTTTGTCCTCATCGTAGTAGACTTCACCCAAAGACTGTTGAGGCTTTAATGTGTGCACAAAGTTGGTTATTAGCCGACTTGAAACGTAACTGCATTAATATATCAAATAACTTTGTATCTTAATAGTATAATACAATTTGTGCATTGATTTATGACTTTTCCTTTTTACAAATGTAGATCATTCATCTGGTGAACACGCTCAAGCCACGGTCTTTAATGATTCAGACGATGAAAATGAGGAGGAAGTTGTTGTATGTAAAAAAGTTGAACTTAATTTAGTTAACTTTTTAAAATGTAAGAAATTTATATTGATAATATCTTTTGTTATTGTAGGAGTAACGTCGATGTCAAAAGGAGAAGTCGAGCTTTATCTTTGGTTAATCATGAATCGAATATATTATACTATTTATAGAGAAGATTATGTTTAGTTCCGTTTCAATTTTCTAGACCATTTCCATTCATAGAAGTTAATGTTTTGTTGTGAAAGAAAGTGATTTGTGGATTTTATGGAGAAGTTATCTAATTGTGCATGAACTGTGATGAATGAGATGTATTGTGCTATACTTTTAATGTTTTGTAATTACTGTGTACACTGTATAGGTTTAGCGTAGAATGTTTAGATTCTGCAAGTCATATATCTTAGTCTTTAAAAGATTCAAAAATAAAAAAATTAAGAACGGGGTGGGGCGGGGCATGGGGCAACAACCACTGCCCCATCGCGGGTGTTAGGAAATTTATTTGTTAGATTTTGATGAAACCATGTAAAACTTAGACTAGGAAGTTGGCACCTCATTTTCCTTGTAATTCTATATTGTAATAGATAGGACCGGAAGAGCTGAGTGAAGTCAGCTAAGTCAAGAATACAAGAAGTCAACTGCAGACTGGGAAGAAGACTCTGCTGTACATCAGCTGAGTATGACCATGAAGGAAGTCAAGGACTCGACTGAAGGAGAGTCAGCTGAGAGAAGTATCAGTCAAGTCAACTTAAAGAGCCAAGTCTTACAGTTGAAGTGATAGTTGAGTCAATCTTATGATTGGAGTTGACTCAAGTCACCAGGGGTAAAGGCAGCAGTCAAGTCAAGACGACTGACATTGATCCGTTGGAAGGAAGTCAAGAATATTACTCGATATAGTAATATGTCCAAGCTGCCAAGTCTTAAAGTGTTTGGCCCAAAATGATGCAAAAGGAATAAGCTAATGGGTAACACTGCAACTTGTGTTAGAACCTGTAAAGCTGTGTAGCCATTTAATACGAGGAAGGGTCAACATCAACAAGTGCTGCAGACCAAGAAAAGACAAGACAACGAATAAGAAGTGTCATTCGAAATTGGCCTATCTCTTTATCGGGCAAATTTCAAATGAGCACTATAAAAAGCTGAGGAATCATTTGAGAAAAGGTTACGAATGACACAGATCTTTTAAGAAATATTCAAGCAATTAACCTGCAACATTCTCAAAGCTTATCATATAATTCCTCAAGCCTAAAACTCGAAGAAACTCGATCCAACACACGCTGTGAAGGAGAGACAACTTCAACCAGTTGAAAAGGAAACATTTGAAGATCAAAAAGAGGTCTACTTTCCAAGTTGAAGGATTGTAGAAAGGTTCAAGGTCGAACCAAGAGATTCAAGTTTGTTGGAGGGCTGCGTGAACAAATCCAAGAACTTGAAAGTGAGCTGAAGTAGAAAGGAAACAACCTCATGAAGAAGCTGAGTTGTAGGAGAAGCCAACTGTGTGATCAAGGCTGTCTCTAGACTGTTTAATGCTTTGTAACTTGATCTGTTACTTAGTGATTCCTCCAGGAGTTGGAGAAGAGTGGATTAGAGGAATTACCCCATCCTCAAACCACTATAAAAATTACTTGTGTCAATTTACTTTCAGCACTTACATTCATGCATATTTTATTATATCTATTGTTAGTTAAATCTGCTATCCAACTGATAATTAACAATTGCTAAAACTAGTGTTAAAAACAAGCTTAAATCTATCAAAAGGGTGTTAAGTCTTCCGCTGTTAAAAACCAAATCAACTAAAGTTAAGTATTGGATTAAGCAGCTGAGTTATACGATCAACAGCTCTATCGAGTCTGTTGAGTGGGTAACTTAGTTGAATATAGCCAACTTAGCTGTCCCTCAAGGACACAACTGATTTGAGTCAATTCTGTTGAAAAATCTTAAAAAGACTAAAATCGAAAATTTGGTAAGGTTTATTCAACCCCTCTTTCTAAACCTTACACCGCACCCCTTGGGATCTACAAGTGGTATCAGAGCGGTTGGTTCATTGAGCCTTCATGGCAGTTCGGTTTGAACTAGATCTCAATCTTTTTCAAAGGTTTTAACACTTGTGTTTTTCAAAATCTTTCATTCTTTAAGCAAAGTTATTATCATGGAAGTAAATCTAACTCGTATTCCAATGTTCACTGTGGAAGAGTTTGATGACTGGAAAATTTACATGCAGGCTCATCTATCCGCTTTACACGATGAAATGTGGCTTGTGATAGAGGATGGGCCATTGCAAATACTCAAAGTCAACACGACTGTTAGAAGAGCAGCTGCAGCAGGAGAAGAAGTAGCTGCTGAAGCTAGACCAGTCATGGTTCAAAAACCACGCACTAAATGGACAAATGAAGATCGAAAGAGATATAACCCGGACAATGTGGCCAAGGATATACTCTATAAGACGTTGGACAAGGCGATGTTCAACAAAGTCAAATCTTGGAAATCTGCCAAAGAAATCTGAGAAAAGTTAACCCTGTTTAGTGGAGGATAAAATAGATTAAAGAAAATGAATTAACTGTTGCTGTTCAAAAATTTGAAAAATTTAAAATGCTTGTAGGTGAAACTCTGGATCAGCTGGATGCCAGATTTACATATATTAAAAATGAGCTTACAACTCTTGGGAAGGAATACACTCAAAAGATATGTGCATGAAGATATTAAGAGCCCTCCCAGCTGAATGGAAAATGAATGTCATGGACATGAGACATTCAATGGACCTCTAAAAAACTTCTAATCATAAACTATTATCAGACCTCAAAGCTTATGAGTTTGAGTTGAGAAGGAAAGTGCAAGAGGAAACATCTGTACCAAAGATAGCTGCATTGTTGGCTAGTGAGGAAAGAAAGTCGAGCAAAGGAGACCATTGACCAGGAGAGATTGCCTAATGGTAAAGAGATCCAACAAGTTCTTTAATAAGAACTATAAAAGAAACAAGGGTGAAAACTGCAGAAGACATTCATCACCTTCCAAAGCAAGGGAGGACAGGCCACCCAAGAGAGCTGAGCATCATAGAGCTGACTATCAGAGAGCTGATAATCAGAGAACCGACAGAGCTGATCAGAGAGCTGAAAACCTGTGTTGGAATTGCAGACAAACAAGACACTTTGCTGTTGTCTATTCCTATCCACCACGATCAACAAAACTGAGAAATGAGGATGAAAGAAGAGTCTTGAGGGAAAGAAGACAAGAAAAGAAGAAAGCCATGTTGTTCTTGAGCGACCCAAGTGCAAAAAGCGGTGAGACTCAAATAGTAGTGAAGCTGACTACTCAAGTGATACAGAGGAAGAGGCTTTAATCTGCCTCATGGCTAAAGAACAAGATCAAGAAGATGAGGTACACTCTAACTCATCTCATTCTGATTCAAGTGATAGTGACTGTGATATGCACACTTCATAACCCACATATCTTTATGATTCATTAGGAAAATGATGAAAGATTTTGAGCACATTAAAACCTCTCACACACTTCTAAATGAGGAAAACATCCAGCTTAAAAGCCAAAACTCACAACTGACAAAAGAGCTGAGTACTCTGAGTCACATAGCTGATGAGAACACTAAGTTGAAGGCTGAAAATGCCAAGATCATAGCAGAGTTAGCTGCTACAGAAAAGAGGGAAAAGATCTAAAAAATGTGATTGCCTCATTTGTAAATCATTGGATGAACTTATTATGAGTCAAAAAGAATGTGGAGACAAGACAGGCATATGATTCAATTCTTTTGCGCATAGTCAAACTCCAAGAGTGATTTTGAAAAAGAGATCTTCAAGCAATGAAGGATTCCAAAAACCCAAAAGACCAAATGTTGCACCCACATTCACACCAAACACAATCACAATCATACTGGCCTTGGTTACAAGGGAAAAGGAAAGAAGCCAGTAGAGTATGCTAAAAGGACAGCTGAGAAGAAATCCAGACAGGTCCATCATCAGACTCCTAACAAAAATTACTCTTTAAAAACCAAACAGAGCTACCAAAAGCCCCAAAAATTTCATTAAAGAAATACATATGATGAGAATGGTAAAAACTATCCAAACCAAGCTGATTGGAATAATGTGAAATATCAGCAATGACATATGGGAAACAAGCCAAAATGGCAAAGACCTCAACCTCAGCAAAGGTCATTCCCAAGGCAAAAGAGCTATTATCAGCACACATATGCACCCAAGCACTACACTCAGAGATTTCACAACTATCCCAAGAAAGCAATTGCTAAAACACACACACAAGCATACATACAAAAGAGACAGCTATATGATCCTAAAACCCCTAAGCAATTTGCTAATGTGCATTATGATTATAGTACTAATAGATGGCAACCTCTTAGAGTCAGATCATCTGGGTATAGGTTGGTTTGAGTAAGAAGATGAGTCATTTGAATTTCAAGACAATCAATTAACTTGCCAGGAGTCATCTTGTGGAAGGATTGCTAGACTCAATATACAAGAAAGGAAGTATATGTGATGCATGCCAAATGGGAAAACAAATCAAATCACCATTCAAGGATAAGCCAAGTCCTTCTTCAACAAGGATATTGCATATCTTGCATATGGATTTATTTTGTGATTGAGCAGCCTAAAGCATCGATGGAAAGAAATATACCTTAGTGGTGGTGGATGACTATTCAAGATATACATGGATAATTTTCATGTGTAAAGAGAAGGAAACACTGTAGAAGTTACCTCAGCTGATGAGAATAGTTCAAAATAAGAAAAGTCAAACCATTATAAAGATAATATCAGACAGGGAATTTGAGTTTGTCAATGGGATAATAACTCAGTATTGTGTTGAAAATGGTATTGCTCACGAGTTATCGGCAGCAAGGACTCCACGTGAGAATGGAGTATTTGAAAGAAGGAGCCGAACTCTTAAGGAAGCTGCCCAAGGACAATGTTAGTCAAAATTTGGATTACTAAGAGATTTTGGAAATTTGAAGCCATAAATCTGATTTGTTATACTTGAAATAGATGCATGATTAATAGGCAATTGACCAAGACTCCCTATGAGATATGGACAGGGAGGAAGCCAAATGATGGATATTTCAAGATATTTGGATGTAAATGCTTCATCCACAACAATGGCAAGGATAATTTGAAGGCTTTTGATGCTAAAGCTGATGAATGTATCTCTTTGAGATACTCGGTGAGAGTAAAGCCTATAGAGTCTTGAATAAGAGGACTATGGTCACAGAAGAGTCTATCCATGTGGTTTTTGATGAACCTAATGTGAATGGAGAAGACATTGATGAGTTAGCGATAAGTTAATCATCCAACTATGCGAGAAGAGTCCTTATGTTGAAGCATATGTGAGAGCACTCAACCCCGATGATGATGAGATAATTTGAATCTCAAAGACAATTTTGAAGGCTACAAACTGTGAATGAAGATGAAGAAGCTGTTCAGGACAACTTAGCTGCGAGACGGCTGAATCTAGCAGACTTACTCAAACCTGATGTGAGATGACCGAGAGATCATCCATCTGAGTTAATAATTGGAGATGTTAGAGATGGCATAAGAACCAGATCCAGAGCACATCATGAAGTTATGTTCACTTGTTTTATTTCCCAAATAGAGCCTAAAGATGTGTCTCAAGCATTGGTAGACACACATTGGATTCAAGCCATGCAAGAAGAACTGAATCAGTTTGAAAGGAACAAAGTATGGGAATTAGTTCAAAGTCCAACCCACCAAAATGTTATTGGAACTAAGTGGGTTCTCAGAAATAAGATGAACGAGGAAGGATCTGTTGTAAGGAACAAATCAAAATTGGTAGACATAGGGTATTTCCAAGAAGAAGGTATAGATTTTGATGAAACCTTTGCTCATGTTGCCATATTGGAAGGCGATAAGGATGTTTCTTGCTTATCGCATATAAGAACTTCTTTGTATATCAAATGTATGTGAAGAGTGCATTTCTTAATGGACTGTTAGAGGAAGAAGTCTATGTTGAACAACCTCTCAGGTTTTGAGCAGAAAACTATTGGAGATAAAGTTTACAAGCTCAAGAAGCTTTGTATGGATTAAAACAAGAACCAAGACCATGGTATGATACATTTTCTCGGTTTCTAATTGACAATGGATTCACCAAAGGCAAGGTTGATAGAACACTCTTCAGATTCAAGATGGAGAGTAGTATCTTGCTTGTTCAAATATATGTGGATGACATCATTTTTGGTTCCATAAACAAAGAGTCAGTGTGACAAGTTCCCAAACCTCATGCAAGGCAAATTTGAGATGAGCATGATGGGAGAGTGACTTTCTTCTTAGGACTTCAAGTCAAGCAATTGAAGGATAAAACCTTCATAAGCCAAACCAAGTATACTAGAGATTTGATGAAGAAATTTGGCATGGATGCGGATGGCAAAGATGTTAATCAAACCGGATATAGAGCCCTCATTGGATCTTTGCTCTATCTAACAAAGCAGCAAGCCGGAACATCACCTTTGCGGTATGTGTATGTGCGATTTCAATCTGCACAAAAATAAAGTCACATGATGCAGCTAAGAGAATCTAAGATACTTGAAGGGATGCGAGGGGAAGTTAGATTATGGTATCCAAAGGAAGGAGGATTCAAGGCCGGTAGGATACTCGGACTCGACTATCTTTGGATGTAGAGTTGTGAGAGTACTTGGTACATGTCAAATACATGGAAATAGATTAGTTTCTTTGTTCAGCAAGAAACAGAATTCAATAGCTACATCCACAGCTGAAGCAGAGTACATAGCTGCGGGTAGCTGTTGTGCCCAAGTCTTATGGATGAGACAACAACTGAGAGACTATGATATAAAATAAAAAGAGATTCTAATTATGTGTGATAACACTAGTGCTATTGCAATCACTCAGAATCCAGTGTTGCATTCAAGAACAAAGCACATTGATGTCAGATATCATTTTATTAGAGATTATGTTGAAAAGAAAGACATCACTTTGGAATACATGTCAACTGATAAGCAGTTAGCTGACAAATTCACAAAGCCATTATGTGAATCAAGATTTGAAGAGCTCAAGAATGAGTTAGGGTTAATTGAGATGAGTTAGATTACTCAGAAGACTCAATCAACAGAGATAGAAGAAGAGAGAATGGAAAATAAGCAAGTTTCACATTTCAGTCGAGTGAAACAACCTAGTCGGGAAGGCAGCTGTATCGAGTTAGCTGACAGCTGAATGATCTAATGTGAAGAGAGAAACTGAGCTAAGTCACTTTGGATATAAGCTGAATCATTTATGGGCTAAGTGACAAAAATGCAGTCGTTTTATTCGAGCGGGAATGTTATTAAGGATGACGTCAGCATAATTATGACTGCCAGTACAAAAGCTGCACAATAAACCATATGATTGGATATAAATGTTGTTGCATTTAATGTGGGAAAATTAATGAGGTTTTGAAGAGTCAATCCTGACCATTGATCTTGATCAAAATTTTCAAATTTCAAAAACCGTCCTTTCAAGTCCCTTATATACCAAAATTCATTTTCTTTCTCCTCACACAAACACTCTCGTCTTCAACAAGCAAGCAAGTTTTCTCTTTGCAAACCGTTCGAAACCCTACTGTTCTAAGTTCAAGTTTTCGTGTTTTCTCCGTTCAAAAGTTACGAAAAATGGCTGGTACTCACGATTTTCCTAAGCTATCCGAGAAAATTTACTCGGGAGCGCGTGTGGATTTTAAGGGCATGATCAAGCAGGGCGCTGATGAGGCCCTGGTGAAGAAGATAGCTAAAAATCTTGAAAAGTCCGATCTGAAGGACTTTCTTTCGATGGAGTTCATGCATATGTATCTGGAAGAAGTCGCGATGTTTTACGTGAACGCCAAGGTGCATGACGATGAGATTCGCTCATACGTCCATGACAAGGCCATCAAAATCACCGCAGGACCTTTTGAATCGCTTGTTTCTGCCTGGCGAAGGATTGAAGGACATCGGCCGTTGAGAAGGATGTCAACTTGGCTACAACTTGGAAGGAAGTTGCAAAGCTGGAATATGCTGCTAAAGCTGTGTATACAGCTAAGAAAGATTTTCTGAAGGATGACTATCATAAGCTTATGGACATCGTGTCCAAATGCATAGATATGAAGTTTGGGAGCTTCAACCAGCTATCACGAACAAAGCTGATGGTGATGGAATTCTCAAATTAAGTTAAGTAAAGGCCTCTCCTCTTTCCTTGCTAGGGTGGCTGCGATTATGCAAAACAAGATGGTGAACTGGGCTGAGTTCGTCTTCAGCCGAGTGTGCCAAAATGTGATCAACAGGTCCTATAAGGAGGATGGGACCTTTGGTACATTCATCAGGATATGGCCTTGTCATTGGCCATTTGATGGAGGTCAAGGCATTGCATTGTGCCATGGGAAGCCCATCCATGCAAACAAGAGGATATTCACGCGAACCTCTCCGAGAAGAAGAAAGCCCTTGTAAGGATGGATGATACAAGTGAGGGGAATTAGCTGACCCAAGAGAAACCACAGTGAGACCTCCTCGGCTCTCTCTCCCGAAGCATATTTCTAAGAAGAGAGCTGCGACATCCAAGCCCGCCGCCCCCCAAGACCAAGAAGGAACACGCGCGGCCAAATCAAGCACTGCCTTGGCGATGCCCCTATCCCAGCGAGCGGGGCGAGGAGAAACCCTAAAATCCTTCTACGATGCGTGAAGAAGAAGCGGATTGCCAAGTCTCAAAGGCATTTACGTGATCGAAAAAGGCGATATTGAAACATAGGCCTTCCCCGGAAGAACTGAAGAAGCGAACTAGAGATTCCACTGTTCTTTGCCAAGAGAAGACGACATTCAAGAAGTCGAATTAGAAAGGCCGAGTCGATACTAAAGGAGGAGATCGTTGAGGCGATGATGCTCAAGGGAGCGATCTCGGGAGAAAATGGATGAGCCGAGAAAAGGCTAACGTCTTGATCACAGATATAGAAGACCCAGTATGCGGGGAGACAATCGGAGAAAGAAGGAGTTAAGACAACTAAGACCGTTGAAGAAAAAGGTTGTCTCACCCTCGACTCGATGAAGCTGAATTTGAGGAGGAGCAAGCTCCATTAGCCACCATTCGAGGCGGAGAGGATAATGATGATGATGATCTAATTATGTACTCTCAATCTATCCGACATCCAGACAAGGCTAAGGAATTGGAGGAACTTGAAGCTCGATTACTCGGTGTAGATTTACCCATCCGGAGTTTATCGAAGAAGAAGAGGAGCTTCTTAGCTTCCTTGGGAATGTATCCGTCAAGAAGCCCTGAATGAGGTGTTTTGCATAGATGCTCTTCGAGCCATTAAGGAGGATGAAAAGGAAAAGGCCAGGAGAGAGCTAAAGCTTTGGAAAAATCAAGATATGTTAGCACACAGTGTTGGGAAAATATTTTGTAGATTTTGATGAATGCCATGAAAAACATAAACTAGAAAGTGGCACCCCATTTTCTTTGTAATTTGTATTGTAATAGAAAGGTTTGGAAAAGTTGAGTCAAAGTCACTATGCCTAGAAATACAAAGCCAATCAAGGCGAAGTGAAGACTCATTGCAAGGCAGTGAGTATGGCAAAGAAGAAAAGTCAAGAACTCGATTGAAGGTGTATCGGTGTGAAAGCGACTATATGAAGAGTCAATCAAGTCAACTCAAGAAGCTAAGTCTCAAGTTGAAGTGCGGATGAGTCATCCAAAGATTGAAGCTAACTCAAGTCACAGGGGAATAAAAGGCTGCGATCAAGTCAAGACAATTTGAACGAGACCCGTTGATGAAATTCAAGAATGTTACTCGAGAATGGTAACATGTTAAAGTTGTCGAGATAAAGTGTTAGTTCGATTGTGTGCAAAAGGAACGAACCAATGGGAAGCATCGCACCTAGTGTCGAATCGCCGCAATCGCAAGACATTAAATACGAGGAAATGTCAACATCAAGGATCGCAACAAGACAAGCTAACGAATACAAGTGACTTTTGAAATTAGCTTATCTCTTCAACGGGCAAAATTTCAAAAGTTCACTATAAAAGGCTGAGGAAACTCATTGAGAAAAGGTTACTGAACACGAACGAGCAAGCAATATTCAAACTATAACCCGCAAAATATTCTCAAGATATTCAAGCAAAATCCTCAAGCCACGAAACTCGAAGGAAATCAATCCAACACAAAGTCATGAAGGAAAACTGACTTCAAACTGTTGAAGAGGAAACTTTTGAAGAATTAAAAGGGGTCTACTTTCCAAGGAGAATTGTAAGAAGGTTCAAGGTCGAACGAGTCTAAAAGTTATTGGAGGGCTTCGTGATCAAATCCAAGAAGCTTGAGAAAGTGAGTGAAGTAGCAAGGCAACCGCCTGTGAAGAAGCGAGTCGGAAGAGAAGCCAGCTGTGTGACCAAGGTATCTCTAGGCGAGTCCAAGGAGCAAGTGTTGTGTGATCAAGACTTGTCTCCACACTAATAACCACTTTGTGAGCAGATCATTCATTAGTGGATTCCTCCGGGAGTTGGAGAAGAGAGGATTAGAAGAATTACCCCATCTTTGAACCTCTAAAAATCTTGTGTCATTTACATTTCAAAGACTTTTATTTTCGCATACTCACTTATATCTGATAATTTGCTATCCAAGCGATTAATAACTAAGTGCTAAAATCAAGTGTTAAAGCAAGTTTAAAATAGATCAAAGGGTGTTAAGTCTTCATTGATAAAATCAACACAACCAAGTTAATTTTCGGTTAAAGTTGAGTTATTCTATCGCTGACTCTTTCGAAGTCTGTTGAGTGGCTAACTCTTTGAATAACCAACTTAGTTTTATCTCTCAAGGACTTAGTTGTTTGTGTTAACTGTGTAATTTCTTTAAAAGGACTAAATCGAAAATTTTGTAAGGTTTATTCAACCCCCCTTCTAAACCTTACTCACACCCCTTGGGACCTACAAGTGGTATCGGAGCGATTGGTTCATTGAGCCTTCCGCACCGGTTCTTGAACTAGATCTCTATCTTCTAAAAAAAGATTTTCAACACTTGTATTTCAAAAATCTTTCATTCTTAGCAAAAGTTATTATCATAGAAGCAAACTGACACGTATTCCTATGTTCTTTGTTGAGGAATTTGATGATCGGAAAATTCGTATGCGAGGCTCATCTATCCGCTTTACATGATGAAATGTGGCTAGTGATAGAGGATGGGCCATTGCAAAAATCCGAAAGTGAACAACAAGAAGGAGAGCGGCTTTTGTGAAGGAGAAGAAAGGCTAAGCTTCTTTTTGAGCGAGACTTGAGCCTTGGTTGAGAAACCAAGGACTGAGTGGACAAACGAGGACATAAAAATATACAACTTGGACAATGTAGCCAAGGACATACTTTACAAAACCTTGGACAAAGCAATGTTCAACAAAGTCAAATCTTGCCAATCTGCAAAAGAAATCAGGATAAATTAACTTTAATTTGTGAAGGATCTGAGCAAATTAAAGAAAATAAATTGTCTGTTGTTGTACAAAAAATTGAAAATTTTAAAATGCTTGCAGGTGAAACCTTGGATTATCTGGATGCCAGATTCACTGAAATCACAAATGAGCTATCAAGACAGGAATGAATATACACAAAAGGAAATGTGTATGAAGATTAAGAGAAGCCTCCCGGTGAATGGGAAATGAAGGTCATGGCCCGAGACATTCAATGAACCTCACAACAACATCCAATCATGAGCTATTCTTAGATCTCAAAGCTTATGAGTTTGATTTTGAGAAGAAAAGATCAAGAGGAGGCAATTTGTACCCCAAAAGTGCACTTATAGTCAAGGATGGAAAAAGAGTTGAAGTCAAGGAAGCCATAGACCGGAGGAAATTGCCCGATGGTTAAAAGATTCAACAAGTTCTTCAATAAGAACTATAAAAGAAATAAGGGTGAATCCTCCGGGACACTTTCAGCTCTCCTCCAAGTCAAGGAAGACAGGCCTCCCAAGAAAGTCGAGCATCAAAGGATTGAGTATCGAGAGCCGATAACCCAAGGAAAGAAAGAGCGATCAAAGAGCCGAGAACCCGTGTTGGAATTGCAGACAACCAGGACATTTTGCAATCGACTGTTCCTATCCTTTGATCAATAAGTACTGAGGAATGAAGAAGAAGAATAGTCTTGAGAGAAAGAAAGACAGAAAAAGAAAAAGCCGTATGGCTACTGAGACTGCTGAGACAAAGTTTCAAAGAAGCAAAGAAACTCGTAGAGCAGTGAAGCTGACTACTCAAGTGATTCTGAAGAGAGCAATGATCTGTCTAATGGTTAGAACAAGATCAACAGACCGGGGAATATGAGTACATTCTAACTCATCTCACTCAGATTCTAGTGATAGTGATTGTGACACACACTTCATCAACCACTAATCTTTATGATTCATTAGGCAAAATGATGAAAGACTTTGAGCACATAAAATCCTCACACACACTTATAAATGAGGAAAATAGCAGCTAAAACCAAACTCACAATGTACTAAGGAGATGAGTACTCTAAGTCACATAGTCAGAGAACAAGGAGTCAAGGCCGAAAATGTTAAACTAATAGCAGATAGTTTTATAGAAAAGAGGAAAAATGATCTCGAAAATGTGATTGCCTCATTTACAAAGGCATCTAAATCATTGGATGACCTTATCATAAGTCAAAAAGAATGTGGAGATAAGACAGGCATATGATTCAATTCCTTTGTGCACGACCAAGCTCTAGAGTGATTTTGGAAAAAGGATCTTGAGTAATGAAACATCTCAAAACCCAAAACACCAAATGTTGCACCCACATTCATCCCAAAGCACAATCACAAACAAAGCGGCCTTGATCTAAAGGAAAAGGAAAACAACCATTGAGTATCTTTGAGAGAGACAGAGATGAGAAAAAAATCCAGCGAGTTCTCAAGAAACTCCAAATATAAAGCACTGTGAAAAATTAACAGAGCTACCAAAACCCCATACGTTTTACCAAAGAAACACATATGATGGGAATGATAGAAAC
>CM071936.1:58606502-58680346 GCA_016081115.2 Rehmannia glutinosa | reverse complement strand
TCTTTCTATGTCTAGATCTCTTGTCTATATAACTTGATCTCATAATGTTGATGTCGAATTTGTCTATGACTTTTTATCGATGTTTGTCTAATCTTTAGATCTTGAGGCATAATCAAGGATTCATGATAAATCTTAATTAATTGCTTTCTTAATTGATTCATGCTTTCTATTTTATGAATTAGGAGTGCTTATTCTTAATTGCTTTTTATATGGCCAATAATTTGCATGTCATATTTGTTAGTGCAAAAGTCGAAGATGAGTTCTAAAGACGAAAATCGAATTCGACATCATGGATTGTGCTCCAGTGGAGACACCTACATTTTATTTTGGGGAGTCGTTCAATTAAGCAAATCTTTTGAGGTTAATAATAGTTGTATCAGTCGGAGACCTACAATTGTTATTAATCTATTGTTTATGTCCGTCAGGAGAATAAACTATCTTAGGAATTGAACCCATAAATTGCATGAATTGGTTTTGAAACTTTAATTGGATTTAATATTGAAGAAACATGTTGAGATTATGTGCTAAGGTTCTCTAGTTAGTTGTTGTACTTGTGGGGTTCGCAAATTTATTTCTTTATTTTTCGATTTTATTACAAACTTGATATTGATCGCTTCAATAAAATTGAATGCGATAGACACAGAGCCTAAGTGTTTTCACATATCAATCTTGAGGATTACGACCTTCATGCCGTTATTCTATAAACTACTTTGTACATTTGCAAGTTGTATGATCCAAATATTTTTGTTGAACAAGTTTTTGGCGCTGCTGTTGTCGGGGATTAGCGAATTCTACGCCGTCTGATAATAAGTATTTCAATCTTAATTGAAGCTTTTGTAAATATTTATTATTTTTTATTCTCGATTTTTTAAGTAAATATTTTTATTTTTTCGATTTTTGTAAAATAATTTTTTTTTGATTTTTTTTCCTTTTTGTAAATTGTAATTTTTTATTTTTTTGTAAATATTTTTTCTTATTGCTTTGTTTCTAACATCGTTTTTGTTGAATCGAGAACTAAAATCTTTGGAGACCAAGAGCCTAAAATCGTGCTACGACCACGATGGGAGCTGACATCAAAAGGGCAAATTTCAGGCGATACTTAATCCGAGAAAACAATGCAAATACATCTATACGATGGAGTAGTGCGAATATAAGTTTCATGAGGATTTCCAAACGGTTGTTAGAAATGTTAGAAATCGGAAATTAAGGCGTGAAATCAGCGCTTTGTGGGAAGCTGACCCGAGGCGTACGCTGACAAACCCAGGGTAAAACAAAAAATTAAAAAATAAAAATTCAGAAATCAAGCGTGGAATTCACGGGCCGTTGGCCTAATTGAGACCAACCACGGGGCGGGGCGTGTGAGTCAGACACTGCAGTGTGGGGAGATAAAGAAAGAGCCGAGTACACAGGCACGGCCTGCCGTGAAATGCACAACGAGACGTGTGAACTATCCAGGTAAGTGATCTTTACGCATTCGTCTTTCTTTTTGATAATTTTCATATATTGGCCGAAGCATATTTTAATTTTAGAGTTGTCAAGAATGCGTAATTTGAGTACTTTTCTTGCATTTTGCATTGCACTTAGGATTGCATGTAGAGCATATTTGCATTAAAATTTTCATTTTCTTTTAAATTTTTCAATTTAATTTTTTTAGCACGTTTATTGCTTTAACACGTTTAATTGCTTTTGTGTGTGAATTTTAATCAAGATTTTAAAAGTATGCCCAAAGCTTCGTATGATTTTACTATGAGCATTAAATTGAATGAGATAACATACATTTGGGAATAATGTGATGAATTGTTAGGAAGATGTCATTTATTTGCTTGACATTAGTTGAAAATTGAGTATTTGAGCATGTTGCAAAAAAAAGTCCGTGGAGCTTTTTGTGCCTTTTAAAATCATGCTTTATTTTATGCAAGACTTATTTTTTCTTGAGTGTGTCATTCATGATCGAGAACCCAGAACTTGCTCGTATCTTCATTAAGCCATGTGTGTGTGCAATTTATGAAAATGATTTAAGGCCATCTTTGTTTTAGTCTACTTTGCCTAAAAAGCCTACCTATGAACTCATGATTTCCTAGTTAGCCAATTTTGAGCCAAAACTTTTATTCTTAGCACATTGATATTTAAAATTGCAAAATAATTTTATCCCCAAATTTCTTGAGCTTATAGAAAATGAATAAGTTTAGGGGTGATGTGGTGAAAAAAATTATGAAAAAAGAGGAAGATGGCAAAAGAAAGAGGGATAAGAAGTATTCGAGTAAATGAAAAAAATACATGAAGCTCGAAAAAGAAAATCTCTACGAAAAATAGGAAAATCGAGCAAAACAAAAGAAAAGAAAAATTCTAAAAATTGTGAAAAAAAAAATGAGAGTTTGAGGCTAAAGAAAAGAAAATAGGCAAAAGGTCATTTAATAAAAAGGAGAAATAAGGGTGGAGTTGAGTTGAAAAAAGAAAATATCCGAAAAAAATGAGTAATATGATAAAATGGGTTGGTGACTTGCAAGTCTCAAGGCTTTAAATTCTATTTGCTCAAATCAAGTCACTTAATCCATTTTCCCTACCCTTACCAAAGAGCCTACATTACAACTAAATAAAAGTCCTTTTTGATTCTTAGATTGTGCACACAAAAATGGTTTAGATGTTAGCGATTTGTAAGCCTATGGTAGTTCTCTTTCAACGATATGATTTTGAGCGTAAAACACCATCCATACACTTCGAGAGTTGAGTGATACACTATCTACTTGTGAGTCGCGATGTCGAGTACCCAAAAGAGTATTAACTATGCCAAGTTTATGAATGACGACTTCTTGATTATGAATTACATGGTTTTCTTAAGTATGGAGTCAAATGCTATTAAATGTCACTACAACATAAATGACATTAGGGTAACACAAATTTTGTAACACTTTTTTACATAAGTACATATGTAACACATATTTGTAACACTTTTACATTACAATATTTATGTAACACTTTTGTAGCACTTTATCAATATGTAACGCTTATATGTAACACGTTTATATAAGTAACAATTTTTAAGTATCACTTTTTTTTGTTATTTCTTTTGTATCGCAAATAGGTAACACTTTATCAATATGTAACGCTTATATGTAACACACTTTTATATAAGTAACACTTTTAAGTATCACTTTGTTTTGTTATTTTTGTAACGCAAATGTATCACTTTATTTAAGAAGCACTCTTGCCAACACTATATTTTATTGATTGTAACACTTTTTAAGATATATTTTAGTAAATACAAAATTATATAACTATCATTAAATCATGTCAAAGATTTATTTAATTAATTGATGTCACAAACCAAAAATTGTAGACATCATGTACTGCTTTTTTAACTGAATTTTTGTTTTCTTTTTTACAAAGTATTTTAGTTTTGCTTTTATTTTTTATTTTTTATGAAGGCAATTAATTCCGTCTTAATATGATTTAGAAAATGCGCATGTATATATTTTATTATTATTATTTATTTATTTTAATTTTTACTAACTAGACCAATTTAATTGTTAACCTTTTTTTATATTTTTACTTTTTTAAAAAATTACCAATGAAAAATTGATGTTGTCGGTAATTACTTAGGAATTTTTTCCATCTGTAAATTATTTTTCGTTATTTTCTTTATTATTTATTTTTTTATTAGAACTTTTATCTAGGTAAATTAATTTTATATTTTATATATTTTTTATTTTTACCGATTGAATAGTTATCGGTCGATAAATTTATTTTATATATTTTGATATTTTTAATTTGTTGTGTCCTTTAATATATAATATGATATGATTTTCAAACTATATACTATACAATATAAAATTTGAATTATACAAGATATAATATAATTTAATACATATATTATAAAATATAATCATTATAATATAAAATATATTGTATATACATAATATATATATATATGTGTGTGTATGTGTATATATAAAACAAAGCAAAAGTTGTAATAAGAATCAAGTTAGCTTAAGGTGGCATTGCTTACCTTCCATACATAACAGTCGTGGGTTCGATCCATTTGGTGGCAAAAATGCTACAAAAAAAGTGTTACATAAGATTCATATGTAACACTTTAGAAGTTTTTATTTTTAAAGTGTTATAAAATATGTTACATAAGATTCATATTTAACACCTTAGAAGTTTTTGTTTTTAAAGTGTTATAAATATAAAAAGTGTTAAAAAAAGTGTTAAATAAGATTCATATGTAGCACTTATGAAATATTGCTTTCAAAGTGTTACCAATAGAAAACTTAATGTAACACTTAGAAAAAGTGTTACTAAAAGATAATAAAAGTGATACCTTAGGTATAGGTAGCATCGGGCAAGTGCAACACCATAAAAGTGTTACCTATTGTCTATAGTAACATTTTATGGCCATTAGGTAACATTTTTTGAGTGTTACCTAATGTCATTTATATCAGTAGTTTCATAGTGTTTGTGTGTTCTTTTTACCCTTTGATAATATTTTTCTTAATTTGCTCGAGGACGAGCAATGCTTTAAATTTGGGGGATTTTGATGTGTGTAAAATATACGTGTATTTTGGAGCTTAAAATGATATATATTTGATGCATTTGCACGCATATTTATTGTGTTTTACTGGTTTCCTTAGAAGGGTATGATCGCATATTCTTGTAACCTTTGCAGGGAAACAAAGCTTTAAACGAAGAAATATTAGTTTGAATGCCTGGATAGGATCAAAATGCGAAGAGAAGATCAAACGACGAATAAAATGGACAAAAACACTTCACATGGCAATAGATCGTGTGGTGTCACATAGCCGTGTGAAAATACGTGTGAAAGTGACACAATCTGTGTAAACAGGAAGAAATAGGGATGGTAACCATATAGCATAACCGGGACTGGTGGTGGGCCTACACTACGGGCGTGTGGTATTGGGCAGCACAAAACCCACACAGCTATTTACCACACGCCCGTGTGGGACTCTGCCACGCGTTTTTGGAGTTCTTTTCCCATTCCAACTCTACAAGTGATCTCTCCAAGCATCTATAAAAGGGACCCAAGGCTTGCAAATTTGAGAATCAAAATCACTTCATACACAATACAACACATCAAATTACGCGGAACACAAGATTCGAGTTTTTTCGAGAGAGGATGGCTAGGTCGCGAAGAACACCACTAGGCCTTTCGTATTCACGGGAGCACAAGAGCTTCAAGGCTTAGAGGAAATCCATCCCGACAAGAAGGGGTTTTCTTTCTATGTCTAGTCTCTTGTATGTGCTTAAACGATGTCACAATGTTAAATTTGAATTTGTCTATGAATTTGTTATCAATGTTTGGCTAATCTTTCGGATCTTAGGGCATGATCCAAATCGTGGATTCATGTTAAATCTTGATTAATTGTTTCTAATTGATTCATGCTTTCTATTTAATGAATTCGAATGCTTATTCTTAATTGCTTTTTATTTGGCCAATAATTTGCATGTCATATTTGTTAGTGCGAAATTCGGAAGAGAAGTTCTAACAAAGACGGAAATCGACCGGACATAAACGGGGTATCGAGTGGAGACCTACAAATCGCTTGTGGGGATTCATTCAATTCATAAATCTTTTGGGAGTTTATAATAGTCAGATCGAGCTCGAGACCTACAATTGTTATTAATCTTTATGCGCCCTCCGGGAGGGGAAATAAACTATCTTAGGAATTAAATCCATATAATTGCATGAATTGGTTTTGAAACTTTAATTCGATTTAATATTGAATAAACATATATATTGAGATTATTTGTCTAAGATTATGTCAGATCGCTTACATTAAAGCTATTTTCTCAAAGAGTGCAAAAAGCAATGAACCAATGAGATGTACCGAAAACCTCGCAGAGATTAAGGAAAGGTTGCACGACATTAAATTGAAGTACGATCACATCAACGCAAGACAAGACAAGCCAACAACCACAAGTGGAATCAAAAATGCATCTATCTCTTCAATGTACATTTTCGAACCACCACTATAAAAGGCCGATGAATACACCGACGTAAGGTTACCCCAATTACGCAAGCATTCAAGTAAACAACCTGCAAAGAAAAGCAATATCTCTCAAGTATTTAAAGAATATTCTCAAGTCTAATCTCAAGGTAATCGATCCAACACACTCATTTGAGGGAAAGAGGACTTCATTTGTTGAAGAGAAAAATCTTGTTTCAAGAACAACGGGTCTACTCTCCAAGGTTGAAGGAGGTATAGTCGGGTTCCGCATCGAACTAGGAGCTTTGTACCTATTGAGGGCTAAGTGATCAAATCCAAAGGTTTGAAGGAGCCAAGTAGCGAGGACAACCGTCTTGTGAAGAAACCGAGTCCCATGAGCAACTAGTCGTGTGAGCAAAGTCGACTCTGGGATCATGTAACCATTTTGTAACCAAGTCGAGTTACATTAGTGGATTCCTCCGCGGGTTGGAAGAGTGGATTATAGAAATTACCCCATCCTCGAACCACTATAAATTGCTTGTGTCCTTTACTTTCAAAGATACTTTCTTGCATCTTTATTATTTCGATTGTTAAATTGCTAAGTTAACTCGATAATAACTTCTAGCTTAAAAAGTGTTAAAAAAGTATTCAAAACAAAGGGTGAAAGTCTTCCAATTGTAAAAACCAAGTCAATGAAATTTTAAAGTGTTAGTTAATTAGCCGAGTTATACTATCAACAAATTTCGGCTCGGTCAAGCTGAGTGGCTAATCGTGATGTGCAAGTAAACCTAGTCAGTCACCAAGGACTTAGCTAACTGAGTCAATTCTATAATTCCAAAAGGACTAAAAACGAAAAGTTGGTAAAATCTATTCAACTCCCGCCCTTCGAGACTTTACTTATCACCCATTGGGACCTACAAATCCAACCCAAGCTCTCTATAGTGAGGATTCTAATTAAAATTTTAATGTACAAGTTAATGAAATAAAATACTTAGGTAATTAATTAGTAAGTAGAAATTAGTAATTAAATAAAAAAAAACATAAAAGTACTCAAATATTAAGGGAATTAGAAATTAATGCCGCATTTCATTAATATAAATATTGTGAACATAGCCAAGTAGTACATCATCCATCAATTTTACAAAAGTTCGAATTATAAGCTAATAAAAAGTCGGGGACTCACATTATCAAATGGGATAATTTCGCTTTTGGTACCCAATGTTCATATTTGATCAGTGTTGGTCCTAATTTTTTCTCGTTTGATCGATTTTACGATAACTGCTAATTTTTCGTCCAAAATGATAACTCACCTATTGTAGCGGTGACAAAAGGAATGAGCCCTAATTATTAGGTCAAGAACATGTTCCTTTACCTTTCAAACCTTATTTCCCCAAATTGTCCAAAATTTTCTTCTTAGCCCCAATTATCAAATTTCCTCCAAATTGTTACCTCAACGGGATGCATATCTCGACTTAATCATTGATTCGTAATGCTTGTATATAAATTGAGTCTTGGTTGTGTGAAATTTTGAAATTCCCTTTTAGAACCCTAATTTTCGAAAAACCTCAAATTTAAAGACGGGTTGTATTTTGCATAAAATTACAGTTATCAATGTTTGTTTTGGAGGCATAAGCTTGCAATTATTCTATTTGGTTTCAAGAAAAAGGAAATCGATTAGGAAAGCAGAAAAAAGCTTTTTGAGTTTAAGTTATTGTAGGTCCCAAGGGGTATTGGGTAAACTCTAGAAGGGGGGGAGGTTGAATTGACTTTACAATTTTTCTCTTTTTCTCGATCGAGTTTTAAAAACAACTTGTTCCTTTGACAACTGAGTATAGATTCAAGAGGAGAGTTAACCACTCAACAATTCTCTTGAAAGAATTGTGGATAAAGTAACTCAAACATTGTCTTCATGCATGCATTTGTGAAAATCAATCAGTTTTTATTAAGGATAGACAACTCACGGATAATGTCACTATTGCTCATGAAGCTATCCATTTCACAAATAGGCACGTATCTAGGAAAAACTACTTTATGGCCATAAAACTTGATATAACCATATGATCGGGTTGAGTGGGAAGGAATTAGGCTTGTTTTTATTAAAAATGGGGTTTCATAAAAAGTTTGTCAAATGGGTCATGGCAGGTGTCCGATCCTCATCCTTCTCCTTTAATATTAATGGTCGTACAAGTGGTTACATTACTCCCTTGGGGACTTAAATAGGAGACCCCATTTCCCATACATTTTTCTCATTATCTCTCAAGTTTCTCTAATCTCATTAAGAAAGAAACCATTCATAAGAAGTTTAAAGGATTGAGGATTTGTAGAAATGGCCCTATGGTCACTCACCTTCTTTTTGTTGATGATTATCTTATTATGTGTGAAGCTAATGATTACCACGCAGTTTGCCGATGGATATTCGAGAGAAGTATGGAGAATTTTCAGGGAAGCTAGTAAACCGAGCAAATCGCCATTTTCTTTAGCAAAAACACCCTAGCTTTCCCTCCTAAAATCAATTTGTGATCGTCAAATGGTGTTCAAGTTCGATATCAAGTAGATACATTGGGCTACAATTGGGCATTGGAAAGTCTAAAAGGGAAGTTATTGAAGCTCGCCGGTTGTTCATCTATGCAGGATCCCGATTCATGGCCATGAACGATTTGCTCTGGAGTGGCCAAACTTCGTGCTACCCATGACTATTTGAAGAGCTTAGCCAGTTCATTTATCAATTTTGGTGGGGTGATGATGTTTATACTCATCACAAGATTCATTGGAAGAATCGATAACCTTACTCTTCTTAAGAAGGATAGGGGATTGTGATTTCATGATTTCTATTAGAAATTTTATCGTATGATTTTGATGATGCTTAGAAAATATATCAGGAAGTTGACATACCCTAATTATGTATGTAATTTATTGATCGCGAAATTCTTATCGCAAGCGCGACGGTGTCAAGTTTTAGTATAGGTTTTGAAAAGTAGGGTTATCGCTCCATATGGATTGCTATCGAATTTTATACTAAGACTTATGATTAAAATAGCTTAATTCTATCTAGAAATCGGAAAGAGATGAGAATTTATTAAACTAAAAAGAAAACTAAAATTAAACAAATAATTGGTTCAGACAATTTATCAAACACTTAAGATATGAATTCTAGAGGGTTGATTTCACCTAGTTATCCCCTATGTTTTCAATCCAGTTTATTAATCACAAGTTATTAATCTATAAGCCAATATTCCTACCGTTTATCACTTCCTCTCTCGAGTGCCAAGTGATTCTTGGTTCCAATTTCTGATTTCGATATCTCTATAAAAATCATAAATTAAACCCTAATACGCTCAATGAATATTCTATCACAAGTTTCAAAAGATTCATAAACCTCTCGTATCTATGAAACCCCAGTTGTGCTATTCTATGGCCAGCGTTCAATTACCTCTCTCGAGTGTCAAATCAAACACGCCAAATAATCTAAATTATTGATCGATAATCCGATGCAATCAAATCAAATAGCACAAATAGATTAAATAATATGCGAGTTTCATAAATCGGAAATTAAAACATAGGTTCAAAAGTAAGTTACATCAATCCCTAGAAAAATAGGTTTAGCTCATAATTAATGTATAAGCGTTAACTCATGGAGAAATAATTATACATCTCAAAAATTGACAAAGAAAAGCAAAGAAAGAATTGAGAAGAAAAGAGAAGGAATTCTCTCGTGGTCCGCACGAGAAGTGCCTCCAATTGCCATCCCGAACCCTACTTTGTGTCTCTTACCTTGTGGTGTGCTCAAAATAATGTCCGAACCCTTATTTGTACGTCACTTATCGTATTTATAGGTGTTAAACCTCGAAAATCCGTCCAAAAACGGCCCAAAATATAAGCCCGATTAGGCCTTACCGAACAGCATACGGGCACGCTTTGACAAGCAAGACAAACAATGGCATACGAACTTGCCCCATTACGCCGTGGCCCATTGGCGTCTTGGTTTGCCTCCATGCGCTACATAGGCTGAAACCAACATCACGCCGCCCTACTCACGCCCTCGATGCACTTGTTGTACACCTGGGCCGCACTGCAGCCTTTGGCTCGGGCGTCGTAGCGCCCGTCTAACATCCTCCAGCCGCTGCTTGTTTGCTTGCTGGCTGGGCTGCGGCCTTGTTATGGAAGCCGCAGCCGCTGCCAGCTCCCCGCCGTTGCCATTTTTTTGCGCGCCGCAGCCCTTGGCCTTGGGCATTGCAGCGTCTCATCCCTTTCGCCATCGACTATTTTTCGACCGCACAAGCGCGCTGGGGTTTTCAGCATGGGCGCCGTCCGTGAATATTATTTTCACACTTTTCAACTGTGAAATGCGATTTTCACCTTCCAAACACGTTTTCATCGTTCTTGAATAATCGGCTCTCAAGATCAGTCCCGATTCTCGAACGACACCAAATGACACAAACTCGACTCAAACGACACTAAAATACCCGAAAAATAACGCAAAATCCTATTCTAGAGCACTCAATACATTGGTATAAAACCAACTTAAGAAATATCCCCAAACTTAGACGCTTGCTTGTCCTCAAGCAATTGCAGACTAAAAATAAACAAACATGAAGGAAATAAATATAAAGACGCATCGACTCAACAGACTAATCGCAAAACTTCACAACCAAACTCATTCGGCCAAATTTCGTTTCACTATCAATCAAGCACGTATTTTCACAATGTGATCATGAAGGTGGAATGTTCATGCCAACCCCGCTTTCATTGTCCGTGATAGATTCATGCAATCAAGTGTTTTCAAAATAATCCACTTTTTGAATATAGAGATGAGATGCTTACCGGACTATAGCTTGTCTTTCACACTAATCTCCACTAATGTAGGCTAATGTAACACAAGGATCAATAGGACTTTTAAAGCTTGTAATATGGGCTTAGGGTAAGGTAGGAAAATATAGGATTAAGTGGCTAAAATCACCCAAACACACAATTATCACTTTTAATCAACAATCAATACTACCCTTTTTTGACATCCCCAATGTTTATGAACCTTCAATCCACCGATTTTTCTCCTTTCAATTTTTTTTTTTTCTTTTTTTTTTGAACCCCAAACTTATTCTTTTGCATACATGGGATTTCATATTTTCTTTTCTGATAACTTCATTCAATTAAATACAGACCTTTCTCATCATACCCTTCTCAACCTTCAACATTTTTCTATACTTTGTGTGTATGAGTGATGGGTAATTAGGATTTTCACATTTGGCTCTGGGTATTAGATTGGTTGCCAAAGAAACGGGTTTATACGGCTCAAAGGGGGACACTAGGAAAAATATAATGCAAAGGTAGGCATTTTAGCTCGGCTTGTTCAAAGATGGCCTAAATCACTTTCTTAATGTTACTCGACCCAGGATTTTGCCTCACTAGTGATCGACAAGTTCCCAAAGCATCCTGGGATCATAAAGGAACCACTCAATTGCATAAATCGTCCCCAAATAAATAAACAGAGTTAAGCACACATATGGAATTAATGGAAAGAAGATTAAATCACAGTTCAACACATGCTCTCTTGACCGTTCAACTCATATTCGACAAATTCACTTAGTCATGCAGCCACGCACGGTTTACAAATGACCCGACTTGACTCTGACTCTTTTTTCATTTTTTTTACTCAAAACTCAACTCGATGAATAAAAATAGACCGCACCCCCCACCCCCAAACTTAAAACGACATTGTCCCCAATGGAGATGTGGGAAAAAGGATTTTCCTGTAGCCAAGGAGCGAAGGCTCCTTAAGTCATGTGGTACTACTACGTGTAGGAGGTGTCTCGTGATAAGCGCACAATGCATCCCCGGTGCATAAGTTCGTGGGTGTTGTATGCCTCCGAGGTATGGTCTTGTTCTTCCCATTCGTCTTGGCCCGGGCCCTCTTTGGTTTCGCATCTTTGTAACCTAACAAGGTAGACAAGAAAATAAAACTCGTGGAACCATGGAATTCGGTTATGGGTGAGAACTCGAAAATCAAGGCACATACATAATGCACCCAAGTAGAAAATATAGTGCCATGTCAAAAAGATAAGCAAAGATATGCAAGATAGCACTAAACAATGTGAAATTGTCATTGGGGCATTTTATCAAACACCTCGTATGCATGAATTTGGTCAAAGATAGTGAATGCCATGGGTAACTCAATGCAATCCCAAAAATCAACACCAAGCCTAAGTTTAGCATTAACAAGCAATCCACAATCCACAAATAATAGGGGTGGGGTATGATGCAACTTACTACTCCTAAAAATGCAAAAATTCGTAAAAAAAACAAAAAAACTACTAAACTATATTAAAACTAAGAAAGCAATAAAGGGGCTTGGGTTGCCTCCCAAGAAGCGCTAAGTTTACGCAAGCCTTCACCTGACTATGTCGATTATCCTCAAGTTGGGGCTCCAATAGGCATGTTGTCCACATTTCCTTAGAAACTTCCCAACCTCCAATGTCTTCAACTATATTCCCAACCATCCGCTTACCATCATTTAATTCAAATTTTATCCCTGTTGGTTGGATGGATGGTGAATACAACTTTCTCCCGATTTGCCCGCAATGTTAGCTCCCCATTTCTACATCGATCAAAGCCCGAGTCGTAGCTAAAAATGGTCACCCAAAGATGATAGGTATGTTCTTGTCCTCGCTCGCATTCAACACTACAAAATCCACAGGAAAAACAAATTTATTAATTCTTACCAACACGTCTTCAATGATTCCCCATGGATAAAGCGATGGATCAATCAAAAACGCTAAAGTGATGTTGGACGGTTTCACCTCCCCGAGCCCATACTTCACACATCGTAAAGAGATATCGATTCACACTGACCCAAGATCACAAAGTGGTTTCTCAAAGGATACTCCTCCAATAGTACAAAGAATAGTGAAACTCCCCGGATCCTTCATTTTCTCGAGGTAGTCTACTTTGGTCTATTGCACTACACTCCTCCTCACAATAGACAGGTCCCAAAATCTTCCAACTTCATTTCTTGGATTCCATTGGTTTCGCATAAATAGGTGATTCTTCGGGCCAGCTGAATTTTTGCTTCCTTTTCACGTAAATTGCATTGCAATGTTCTCTCTGATTAAACTCGTATCACTGGGAACTTTCCCTTCACGCAATGAATTCATGGTTGTAGCTAATCGACCCATTTGTGTCTCGATCGACCTAATGTGCGTCTCCATTGTGCTCATCTTAGTATTCAAACCATCAATCTGCGCCTCACTCCTATTCATTCAATTTTTGGTCTCTCCGATGAATGAGCCGAGCATCTCCTCAAGCGATTGTTTCTTTTCACCTTTGAGTGCATTGGAACTGGATGGGTTTGGATAACTCAAAGGTGGATTCAATACGTTCCTGTTGTTGCTATAAGAGAGATTCTCATGATTGCGAAGTCCCGGGTGATAATGAGTTGGTAATGAATTACCTCGGTTATTAAAATCCTGGTTATTCACATAATTGACTTGCTCAGCCTCGTGAGTGGCGGCTGCTTGAACGGCTGCGGGTGGAAGTACGGCTTGTTGTGGTGTTCCACCGGTATTCATGATTGCTAATTGCTTTGTCAGACTCGAGATTTGAGTTTCCAAAGCAGACATTGTATCAAGCTCAAGAACACCAGCAATTGGCTTCGGCGCTGACCTCTCGGAGGGCCATTGATAGCTGTTTGTGGCTATTTCTTCAAGAAGAAGTAAGGCCTCAGTCGGTGTTTTAGCCATCAATGTACCTCCTGATGCCGCATCTAGTATCATCCTTGTATGCCCATTCAACCCATTGTAAAAATATTGAACTCTCTGCCAGTCTGCATAACCATGTTGTGGGCATCTTCGCAACAGATCCTTAAATCGCTCCCAAGATATAACGTCTCAAAATCAATCTGTTGGAATTGGGCTATCTCGCTCTTTAGTTGGAGTGTCTTACTGGGAGGGAAGAATTTTGCTAAGAATTTTTGAGTCAGATCATCCCAGCTCGTAATACTCCCAGGGCGAACGTTTGTAACCACTGTCTGGCCTTATCCCGGAGGGAAAACGGGAAAAGCCTCAATCGAATGGCCTCATCAGTCACACCATTCATCTTGATGGTGTCGCAATTTTCCAAGAACGTGGCCAAATGAGTATTCGGATCATCCACTGGACTCCCCCCAAACTGATTCTGTTGAACCATGCTTATGAGGCCCAGCTTCAATTCGAAATTATTCGCATTTATGGGTTGCCGCACAATTCCAGAGTAGTTCTAGTTCACGGTCGGCAGAAAGTAATCCCGGATTGCCCTTTCTGGTGCCTCAGGCTGTGGTGGCACATTCACGACCCGATTTCCGTTATTCTCATTGTCCCCGCCTTCTGCCATTGCTCGATTCTCTTCTCGCTTTACTGCTCGGATTACTCGAAGTGTCCTTTCAATCTCTGGATCAAAAGGAAGCAAATTAATATCTTTGGAATCTCGCATAAACAGACAAGTCAAATGAGAAAAATGAAATTATAATTCCTAAACTAATCTAGATTAGGATTAAGACTACGTGGTAATAGTATTAGTTTAAAATAGGATAAAACAATCCCCGGCAACAGCGCCAAAAACTTGGTCGCAAAATTCTTACCGCAAGCGTACGGTGTCAAGTTTTAGTATAGGTTTTGAAAGTAGGGTTATCGTCTCCACATGGATTGTTATCGAATTTTATACTAAGTACTATAATTAAAATAGCTTAATTCTATCTAGAAATCGGAAAGAGATGAGAATTTATTAAACTAAAAAGAAAACTAAAATTAAATAAATAATTGGTTCAGACAAGTTATCAAACACTTAAGATATGAATTCTAGAGGTTTGATTTCACCTAGTTATCCCCTATGTTTTCAATCCAGTTTATTAATCACAAGTTATTAATCTATAAGCCAATATTCCTACCGTTTATCACTTCCTCTCTCGAGTGCCAAGTGATTCTAGGTTCCAATTTCTGATTTCAATATCTCTATAAAAATCATAAATTAAACCCTAATACGCTCAATGAATATTCTATCACAAGCTTCAAAAGATTCATAAACCTCTCGGTTCTATAAAACTCTAGGTTGTGTTATTCTATGGCCAGGCGTTCAATTACCTCTCTCGAGCGTCAAATCAAACACGCCAAACAATCTAAATTATTGATCAGATAATCCAAATGCAATCAAATCAAATAGCACAAATAGATTAAATAATATGCGAGTTTCATAAAATGGAAATCAAAACATAGGTTCAAACGTAAGTTACATCAATCCCCTAGAAAAATAGGTTTAGCTCATAATTAATGTATAAGAACTCATGGAGAAATAATTATACATCTCAAAAATCGACAAAGAAAAGCAAAGAAAGAATTGAGAAGAAAAGAGAAGGAATTCTCTCTGTGTCCAGACGAGAAGTGCCTCCAATTGCCGTCCCGAACCCTAGCTCTGTGTCTCTTGCCTTGTGGTGTGCTCAAAATAATGTCCGACTCCCTTGTTTGTACGTCACTTATCGTATTTATAGGTGTTAAACCCTCGAAAATCCATCCAAAAACGACCCAAAAATATAAGCCCAGTTTTCGACCGGATCACACTACAAGCGCAAGACGCGACGCGCAGCAAAGACGCGCACGCCGAACATGCCCATTATGCCCGGGCGGCGCGCAATGGCCGCTTTTTGCCCAGGCCGCAGGTAACAGCGCTAAAACCAACCTCCCGCCGCCTCGCTCATGTCCCTGCTGCACTTGATGTACACCGCCTGGCGCGCAGCCTCGCCTCGGGCGCAGCGCCTGTAACATCCTCCCGTTGTTGTTTGCTTTGCATTTGTGGGTTTGGTCCCTTGGTATGGGCGCTGCAGCTGCGCCCGTCCCTCTTCTTGCTTGCATTTTAGCAGGCTGCACACGCCTCCCCTCCCTTTCGCCATCGTACTATTTTCGACCCCCGCATCGCGACGGGGGTTTTAGTAGCTAGCGGCGCTCCCAGTGGATATTATTTTCGCGCTTTTCAACTTGTAAAATGCAATTTTCACCTTACAAACACGTTTTTCATCGTTCTTGAATAATTTTGGTTCTCAAGATCAGTCTCGATTCTCGAACGACACCAAATGACACAAAATCGACTCAAACGACAATAAAATACCCGAAAACAACACAAAATCCTAGTCTAGAGCACTCAATACATTGGTATAAAACTAACTTAACATTTATACTTTGTAATATACTGATTATTAGCTTAGCCAAATAGCAGCTAAGTAGAGTATATAGAAGACTTGCTGAAGTATGCAGAGAAGAATCAGCTGAGTCACAACTAAGTGGATCAGAAGACCTTCAGTCAAGTACATCAGCTAAGTCTTTAGGAAGACTTACAATAGAGTCGACCAAGGAATAATGGAGATGACTCAAGTCAAGGGGTAAAGAATCTGAAGGATTCAGAGACAACTGAAAAGAGTCCATTGGGTTAATGTCAATATGCTGGCATACCTACAACCTTAAAGCGTTCTTGCTGAAAGAGTGCGAGAAGCTTAAGCCAATGGGAAGCCGAGAGAACTCTGATCTCTTTTCAAAATCCTGCAAGTATCAGTTTAACAAGGTTGAGTCAACATCAAAGTTGCAGAAATAAGGCAAGCCAACGAACACTAAGTAAGAGTTTGAATTTCGTCTTTATCTTCAACTGAAAAAAAAAATTTTGAACTCCTACTATAAAAGGCTAAGGAATTTTCAGAATAAAAGAGCATTCATACGAGCAAGGCATAGAACTGAGAATCATTCAAGCAAGAACTACAAAACACACTCTCTCTCAAGCAATATTCAAAGATCCTCAAGCCTAAATCGAAAATACTTCATCCAACACTCTCATGTAAAAAGATAGAAGTTGCTCATCAAGTTGAAGAGGAGATATTTTGTGAAAGAAAATGGGGTCTATATTTCCAAGGATTAAGGAAGTATAGTGAGGTTTAAGGTCAAACCAAATTCAAATCTGAAGGAGGGCTGTGTATTCAATTCCTGAAGATTTGAAGAGTCAAGTAGTGAGGCACCTTACGAAGAGATGAGTCCTCAAGATTGGTGAGTTGTGTGATCAAAGCAATCTTGGATTATAATTTTGTAACAAAGTTACCGTTGCATTAGTGAATTTCTCCTGGAGTAGGAGAAGAGTGGATTAGAGGAATTACCCCATCCTCGAACCACTATAAATTTCTATGTTCTTTATTTATGCACTTTAAATTTTGCATTTTAATTACTCTCTTCATTTGCTATTCATTAAGATAATAACCAATTAAAAGTATAAGTGTTGATAAACCAGGCTTAAAAAAGTGGTGAAGACTTCATTTGTGAAACAAGAAAACTCGATTTTTAAAGGTTAAATTTATTCACAGAGTTACTCTATCAACAACTCTCTCTAAGTTTGTTGAGTGGTTAATTCTTTCATTGAAGCTTAACACAATTGTTCGTGAAAAAGACTTAGCTATTTTCTTATAATTTCTATTTTTAAAATTAATCGAAGAATTGGGTAAAGTCTATTCAACACCCCCTTTTAAACTTTACTCTGCAACCTTGAGACCTACAGGTGGAATCTGAGTGGTTGGTTCAAAGAACCTTCGTCGCAGACCGGTTACTAAATTAGATCTCATTTCTTTTCAAAAATATCAACACTTAAGTTTTAAAATTTTTCTAATTTATTATCATGGAAGCAATGTATCCCGTATTCCCATGTTAATCATTGAGAATTTGATGACTGCGTAATTTGTATGTAGGCACATCTCTCTGCACTTCACGATGAAATATAGTTTGTCATCGAAGATGGACCCATTAGAATCACTAAGATGAATACAATTTGTAAAGAGTCATGGAGATGATATCAGAGAGCTACCGAGGTTGATAAACCTAAGCTAATGGAAAAACGAGGATAGAAGGATATATAATTTGGATAATGTGGCTAATGATATATTGTACAAAACTTTGGATAAAACATGTTCAACAAAGTTAAATCGTAGGATAACCACAAGAGATTTGGGAAAAACTCGACTTTAATTTGAGAAGGACCGAAGCAGATAAAGGAAAACAAACTTACATTTGCAGTTCAAAAATTTGAAAGTTTCAAAATGATGATTGAGAGTCATTAGATCAGTTGGATGCAAGGTTTAAAGAGATAATAAATGTGTTTCGCTTTAGGTAAAGAGTATACATAGAAGGAAATGTGTATGAAAATTCTAAGAGCACTCCCAATCGAGTGGGAAATGAAAGTGATGGCTCTAAGGCACTCTATGGTCTTAAGCAAGATATCAAACCATATGTTATTCTCTCGATTTTACGGCTTATGAATTCAAGCTCAAAAGGAAAGAAAAGAAGAGATAGATGCACCAAACAAAGCTCCACCGATGGCGGGAGAATCCAAGTCTGCCGACTCCAAGGATATCATTGACAAAGAGAAAATCGCCATGAAGTTTAACAAGTTCTTTAACAAGAACTATAAGGAACAAATGAGAATCCTCCATAAGGCATTCTACTCCCTCTAAAGGAAAAGAGGAGAGAACCCCCAAGAGAGTTGAGAAGAAAGTGGAAGACTTGTGCTTGAATTGCAGACAACCAGGTCATTTTGCAGTTGACTGCCCCTATCCACCAGTCAACAAATACACAAATGATGAGGAAAATAAAGTCTTCACGGAAACAAGACACGAAAGAAAGAAAGAAGGCAATGATGGCTATAGAGTCTGAGATAGCCAAGTGCAATGAGACAGTTGAGTTAGACAACAGTAAAGCTGACTACTCTTCTGGAACTAAAGAAGATGCATTGATTTGTCTCATGACCAAAGAATAGGAAGATGAGGAAATTTCTAACTCATCTGATTCAAATTCTGATGATAGTGATCATGACAACACACATCATCACCCATTGATCTTTATGATTTATTAGGCAAAATGAAGAAACACTTTGAGCACATTCAATCCTCATACACACTCTTAAATGAGGAAAACAACCAATTCAAAAGCCAAAACTCAACGCTGACGGAAGAGCTGAGTACTCTAAGTCACATAGCTGATGAGAATAAAGAGTTAAAGGCCGAGATAGCAAAGGTAAAAAGTAAATTGTAGCAAAAGAAAAGAGAGAAGAAGAACTTAAAAATGTTATTAGCGTCACTCGACAAATCATCTAAAATTTTGATGAATTGATGACAATTCAAAAATAAATTGGAGACAAAGTAGCTTATGATTCAATTACTTTGCAAATGCTTAAACTTCAAGAGTGATTTTAGAAAAAGGATCCTCAAGCAATGGGAAAGTCCAAAATCTAAAACACCATATGTTTCAAACCCACGTGTATTCATAAGCACACATATGATGGGCTTGGTTATAAAGGCTAAGAAAAAAGAAGACAATCGAGCATCTTTGAAAGAACAATCGAAACAAAATTTAGAAAAGTTCATCAAGAGACTCCAAACAGGAAATATTATGTTAAGTCTAAACCGAACTACCAAAAACCCTAGAAGTTTCAATATAAGAAATCATATGAAGAGAATGGTAGAAAGTATCCAACGCAAGCTGATTGGAATCCACCAATGAAATATTATTAGAGTCCTAAGGGAGACAAGCTCAAGTGGCAAAGACAAGACAATCATTTTAGGTCATTCCCAAGGCAGAAAAATCAGTCACACATATGCACCCATATACAATGCACACCATGAAGAACTGTCTCCATATTTTCATAGAAAAGCAAATACACAAATGTATACACAAACATACAAACAAAAGAAACCGTTATATGTACCTAAAGCACCAAAATAATTTGCTAAAATTCACAATGATTATGTACAATCAATTGCCTCACTAGCATTCGATTAAACGTCAAATGTGGGTAAACTTCTGATATTGTAAGCATGTCGTATTGTTATATTATATTTTTGAACTCTGGATAATTGCTAAAATGTGTCGATGGGCTATGAACACTGCCAATGGGTGGAGATACCCCATGGTGTCAGAAAGGGTCAATGGGCTATATAAGCTGCCAATGGATTGGAGAAACCCCTCGGTGTTAGAAAATTATTTTTATTGCAATATAGTTGATTGATCAATATATTGTAACTGCTAGTTTCACAACTCACGCCTTCAAATATTTTTACATTTCAGATAATGATGATGAACTGGGAGTTGAGGTGTAGAAGTCTGGCAGCGTGGGCCTCGTTTCATATTTTCCCACTCTTCCAAATTACATGTGTTTTGACTAAATAATTTCCTATGGTTGATGTAATATGATACTGATGCGTAACTTTTATCCAACCATTATCACTTTTGCTACTCTTAGGTTTATTTAAGAAATTTTTAAACCATTATCAAACCATTATCGCTTCCACAAACTATTTATAAATACTAAAATGTTCCATAGTGATGTTCCTAACAGAAATGGGTTTGGGGCATTACAGGTTAGCACTATAAGGTGATCCAACCAGCTTATAACCAAATGATCTGGCTCTAAGAGGTTGCCACCTATCAGTTTCATAGTCATAATGTATCCTAGAAAATTGATTTGGAGCTTTAGGAACATGCAACTGTCTCTTTTGTCTATATGTCTGTGTGTATGTTTGTGCATTTGCTTTTCTAGGATAATATGGAAACTTTTGTCCATATGTGTGCTTATTTCTTTTCTTTGGGAATGACCTATGATGAGTTTGAGGCCTCTTCCACTTGATCTTGTATCCCATATGACTTGGCTAATATTTCATTTAAGGGTTCCAATTAGCTTGTGTTAGGTAATTTCTACCATTCCTTTCATATGATATTTTTTTGATGAAACCTCTGGGCTTTTGGTAGTTCCGCTTTAACTTCACAAAATATTTCCTTTTGGATTCTCGTTGTTGAACATTTTTAATTTGATTTTAGAGCTTGTCTCTATATACTCAGCTTGCTTCTTTCCTTTTCTTTTGTAACTAAGACCAGCATGTGTATGTTTGTGATTGTGTGTGGGTGCAACATGTGGTACTTTTGGCTTTTGGATTCCTTCATTGCTTGAGGATCCTGTTTTCATAACCACTCTTAGAGTTTGTGCATTGACAAAGGAATTGAAACGTAAGCTTGCTTTGTCTCCAAAATCCTTTTGTATCATCATCAATTCATCTAGTGTTTTAGATGACTTGCTGAGTGATGCGATCACATTTTTAGTTTTTGTTCTGTCTTTTCTTTTTCAGCTAGGTCTGCTTTAACCTTAGCTATCTCAGCCTTGAAATCTTTATTCTCATCAGTTATGTGAGTAAGAGTACTCAACTCTTCAGTTAACTATGAGTTTTGGCACTTGAGTTGGTTGTCTTCCTCATATAGAAGTGTGTGTGAGGACTTAATGTGCTCAAATATTTCATCATTTTGCTTTATGAATCATAAAAATCAATGTGTGATAAAGTGTGCGTATCATGATCACTATCATCCGCATTTGAGCTAGATGAGTTAGAATTTACCTCATTTCTTGTTCCTTGGCCATGAGAAATATAAATGCATCTTCTTCAGTATCTGATGAGTAGTCAGCTTCGCTATTGTTTGACTCTGTTGTATCCTTACACTTGGTTCTGTCAGATTCTGCAGCCACCATAGCTTTATTTCTCTCTTGTCTTCTTTCCATGAAGACATTTTTATCCTTTTCATTTTTATAATTGTTGACTGGTGGATTAGGGCAGTTAACTGCAAAGTGACCTGGTTGCTGCATTTCCAACATAGATCTTCAGCTTTCATCTCAACTCTTATGGGGGTTCTCTATTCCTTTCCTTTGGAAGGAGCTAAGTATCTTCTAGAGGATTCTCCTTTATTCCTCTTGTAGTTCTTATTGAAGAACTTGTTGAATCTCTTGACCATCGAGAAAATATCTTCTTTATCAATGATTTCCTTTGAATCTGTTGCCTTTGATTCTCCAGCCACTACAGTAGTTTTTTTCGGTACAACTATCTCATCTATCTCTTTCCTCTAGAGTTCGAATTCATATGTTTTAAGATATCAGAACATCTCATGGTTGGAAATCTTGGTCAAGTCCATTGAAAGTATGAGAGCCATCACTTTCATTTCCCACTCACCGGGAGTGCTCTTAGATCTGTATACACATTTCCTTATGTGTGTATTCCTTGCCTAGAGCTGATAGTTCATTTGTGATCTCTCAGAACTGCATCCGGTGATCCAATGATTCACCCGCAATCATCTTGAAGTTCTCGACTTCTGCATGACCGCAACAATGCCTTTTTCTCATTTATTTGCTCTGAGACTTCACAGATGAGAGTCAACCTTTCCCAAAACTCTTTGACAGTCCTGCTAGATTTAACTTTATTAAACATTGCTTTATCCAAAGTTTTATACAGAAATATCTTTGGCTACATTGTCCAAGTTGTATCTCTTTCTATCCTCATTTGTTCATTTACTTGGATTTTCAACCTCTCAGGGTCTTTCAACAACATCTTCAGCTGCTCTTACAATTGTGTTCACCTTAGTGATTTTAATGGGTCCATCTTCGATGACAAATAACATTTCATCATGTAAACTAAGAGATGTCCCTGCATGTGTATTTTCCAGTCATCAAATTCCTCAATTGTAAACTTAGGAAAACGAGATAGATCTTCTTCCTTGATAATAACTTTTAAAAACTTTGGAAAACTTCAAGTTTGATGTTTTGAAAAGAATGAGATCTAGTTCAGTAACCAGTGCGGAAGGTTCTTTGAATCAACAACTCTGATACCGCGTGTAGGTCCCAAGGGGTGTCAATTAAGTCTAGATTTGAGGGGTGGTTGAATAGACTTAACCAATTTTTCGATTTCAAACAGCTAAGTCTCTTGAGAGACAGCTGGGTCAAACCTCAACAGGAGAGTTAACCACTCAACAGACTCGAGAGAGCTGTTGATAGAGTAACTCAGCTGAGCGAAGTTAGCTTTTTAGAAAATCAATTTTATTGGTTTTTAAAAGCGAAAGTCTTAACACCTTTTTTAAGATTGATTATCAACACTTATTTTAAACTTAGTTATTATTAGTTGTATGGCAAAGATATCAACAACTAAATAGATATGCTGAAAGTAAATGATACATATAATTATAGTGGTTCGAGGATGGGTTAATTCTGCTACTCCACTCTTCTCTAACTCCAGGAAGAATCCACTAATGTAACCATAACTTTGCTACAAAAGTATAACAGTTCGAGCAATCCTTGATCACACAACTGGTTTCACTTTTGGGACTTGGCTCTTCGCAAGGCAGCTGCCTCACTCCTTCAGGTCTTCAAATTGTTTGGACTTGATCACGTAGCCCTCCGCCGAATTTGAACCAGGTTCTAACTTGAACCTCACTGCACTTCCTTCACTTCGTGGATGGGCAGACCCCTTGTTCATTAAAACAGTTTTCCTCTTCAACTTAAAGTATGGCTACCTTCCTTCACGGGGTTGTGTTGGATAAAGTCACTTTGAATTTAGGACTCAGGATTTGGAATTATTTTCTTGGAGAGAGAGTGTTGCAGATGCTTGCTTGATTGCTCAGATTTCTCTAGTGTGTCATGTATATCTCTCTGAAAATTCCTCAGCCTTTTATAGTGAGAGTTTGAAATTTGTCCGTTGAAGAGATAGACAAAATCAAACTTCACTTCTATTCGTTGGCTTGTTTTTTCCTTACAGCTTTGATATTGAGGTGTCTGAAAAGCACCAGGGTTCTGTAGGCGTTCCATTGGTTCCTGCTACTTGTACTCTTTCAGCAAGACAACTTTTTAAGGTTGTAGGTATGTCTCTTACCAAAATAGGTAAGTCTTAACTTTTGTTTACAACGGACTTGTTCAGCTTTCTCTAAGTCCTTCAGTTGCTTTACCTCTTAAGTCGAGTCTTCTCCTTGATTCTTGGATGACTCTGATGTAAGTCTACTGAAAGACACATCTGCTTTACTTAACTGAAGTTCTTCTTGGCTACTCAGCTGCGACACAGTTGAATCTTCTCTGCACTTCTTCAGCAAGTCTTCTACATCTTCAACTTGGCTGCTTAATAACTCAGCTAACTTTCTAACTATTACAGAGTTTAAATACATACAGAAAATGGGATGCCAACTTTCTAATCTAAGTTTTTTAAGCATCATCAAAATTTATACAAATCAATTTCCTAACACTTGTGCTCTTGTCTTTTTTGCACACCTTCCTCTCTGAAAAATCCTCAACTTTTATAGTGAGGATTTGAATTTTGTCCATTGAGGAGATAGACAAATTCAAATCGCACTGCTGGACGGTTGGCATGTCCTTGCTTGCAGCTTTGATGTTGACCTCTCCTTATATTCTTTCAAACTCTATAGCTTTCTAAAAGGTATAGTCTGCAGGTGCTTCTTATAGGTTGTAAACCATGTTGGCTGCTGAGCCAGCCAAGTGCAAAGAAGCAGCAGACTCAGATAGTAGTGAAGTTGACTACTCAAGTGATACTGAGGAAGAGGCTTTGATCTGCCTCATGGCCAAAGAACAAGATCAACAAGACCAAGAAGATGAGGTACATTCTAACTCATCTCATTCTGATTCAGGTGATACTGACTGTGATACACACACTTCATCACCCACAGATCTTTATGATTCATTAGGAAAAATGATGAAAGATTTTGAGCACATTAAAACCTCTCACACACTTTTGAACGAGGAAAACATCCAGCTTTAAGGCCAAAACTCACAGCTGACTAAAGAGCTGAGTACTCTAAGTCACATAGCGATGAGAACACTAAGTTGAAGGTTGAAAATGCCAAGATTATAGCAGAATTAGCTGCTACATAAAAGAGGGAAAAAGATCTCAAAAATGTGATTGTCTCATTCACAAAAGCATCTAAATCATTGGATGAACTTACTATGAGTCAAAAAGAATGTGGAGACAAGACATGCATAGGATTTGATTCCTTTGTGCATAGTCAAACTCCAGGAGTGATTTTGGAAAAAAGATCTTCAAGTAATGAAGGATTCCAAAAACCCAAAACACCAAATGTTGCACCCACATTCACTCCAAAGCACAATCACAATCATATTGGCCTTGGTTACAAGGGAAAATGAAAGAAGAGAGTATCTTTGAAAGGACGGTGAGAAGAAATTGGACAGTCCCTCACAGACTCTACCGTAAAAATACTCTGTAAAAGCCAAACAGAGCTACCAAAAGCCCCATAAATTTCATCAAAGAAATGCATATGATGGGAATGGTAGAAACTATCCAAACCAAGCTGATTGGAATAATGTGAAATATCAGCAAAGACCTATGGGATACAAGCCAAAATGGGAAAGACCTCAACCTCAGCAAAGGTCATTCCCAAGTCAAAAGAGCTATTATTAGCACACATATGCACCCAAGCACTACACTCAGAGATTTCACAATTATCCCAAGAAAGTAATTGCTAAAACACACACACAGCATATAGACAAAAGAGACACTGTATGATCCTAAAACCCCAACCAATTTGCTAATGTGCACTATGATTATGGTAATCGATAGATGGAAACCTCTTAGAGTCGATCATCATCGACTAAAGTTAGTTGGAACATCTTATAGCACTAACCCCCAGGACCCAGACAAATATGGGTACCTAAAAACTGATTTCCTTGATTGCAGGTTCAAGGAACAGTTGAGTACCAAGGAACCTGTACATGGATAGTGGTTGTTCCAGACATATGACAGGAAACAAGAAAAATCTGTCAAAGTACAAGGAAATTAGAGGTGCTAAAGTCATATTTGGAGGTAATGAAGCTCCAGGGGAGATCAAAGGCACGGGATCCATGAAGAAGAATGGACTGGAGATCACAAATGTTGCTTATTTTGAAGGCCTCAACTTCAACATGTTAAGCATCAGTCAACTCTATGACAAAGGCTACAGTGTAGGATTCAACATGGGGATATGCCAGATCAAAGATGTTGAATCTAATAAAATTGTGATGCAAGGAACAAGGCAAAAATATATGTATGTGGTAGATTGGTCTACTTCTACACCAAGCAAATGTTTGCTAGCAAGAAGCACATCCGAGTTAAGTTGGTTGCGGCATAAAAAGCTGAGTCATCTGAATTTCAAGACAATCAACAAGCTTGCAAGGAGTCATTTTGTGGAAGGATTGCCAGACTCAGTGTACAAGAAAGAAAACATATGTGATGCATGCCGTGTGAAAGCAAATCAAATCATCATTCAAAGATAAGCCAAGTCCTTCTTCAACAAGGATATTGCATCTGTTGCATATGGATTTATTTGGTCCAGTTGAGCCAGCTAGCATCAGTGGAAAGAAATACACCTTAATGGTGGTGGATGATTATTCAAGATATACATGGACAATTTTCATGTGTAAAAAGAAGGAAACACTACAGAAGTTACCACAGCTGATGAGAAGAGTTCAAAATGAAAAGAGTCAAACCATTATAATGATAAGATCTGACAGGGGAACTGATTTTGTCAATGGGATAATAACTCATTATTGCATTGAAAATGGTATTGCTCATGAGTTATCAGCAGCAAGGACTCCACAGCAGAATGGAGTAGCTGAAAGAAGGAACAGAACTCTCAAGAAAGCTGCAAGGACAATGTTAGCTGAAGTTGGATTGCCTAAGAGATTTTGGGCCAAAGCCATAAATACAGCATGCTACACTCAGAATAGATGCATGATTAACAAGCAATTGACTAAGACTCCCTATGAGATTTGGACAGGGAGAAAGCCAAATGTTGGATATTTCAAGATATTTGGATGTAAATGCTTCATCCATAATAATGGCAAGGACAATTTGAAGGCTTTTGATGCTAAAACTGATGAAGGTATCTTTTGGGATACACAGCTGAGAGTAAAGCCTATAGAGTGCTGAATAAGAGGACTATGGTCACAGAAGAGTCTATCCATGTGGTTTTTGATGAACCTAATGTGAATGGAGAAGATACTAATGAGTTAGCTGATAAGCTGAATCAACCAACTATGCAGAAGAGTCCTTATGTTGAAGCTGATGTAAGAATACTCAATCCTGATGATGATGAGATAGTTGAATCTGAAAGACAACTGGAAGATCTACAGCTGAATGAAGATGAAGAATCTATTCAAGACAACATAGTTGCGAGATGGCTGAATCCAGCAGACTTACTCCAACCTGATGTGAGATGGCTGAGAGACCATCCACCTAAGTTAATCAGTGGAGATGTTAGAGATGACATAAGAACCATATCCAGAGCACATCATGAAGCAATGTTCACTTGTTTTATCTCCCAAATAGAGCCTAAAGATATGTCTCAAGCATTGGAAGACACACATTGGACTCAGGCCATGCAAGAAAAGCTGAATCAGTTTGAAAGAAACAAAGTATGGGAATTAGTTCAAAGGCCAACCCACCAAAATGTTATTGGTACTAAGTGGGTATTCAGAAACAAGAAATGAGGAAGGATCTGTTGTAAGAAAAAAAAAAAGCAAGATTGGTAGCCAAAGGGTATTGCCAAGAAGAGGGTATAGATTTTGATGAAACCTTTGCTCATGTTGCCATATTGGAAGCAAGAAGGATTTTTCTTGCTTATGATGCACACAAGAACTTCACTGTATATCAAATGGATGTGAAGAGTGCATTTCTAAATGGACTGTTAGAGGAAGAAGTCTATGTTGAACAACCTCCAAGTTTTGAGCAGAAAACTATTGGAGATAAAGTCTACAAGCTCAAGAAAGCACTGTATGGATTGAAACAAGCACCAAGAGCATGGTATGATACATTGTCTCAGTTTCTAATTGACAATGGATTCACCAAAGTCAAGGTTTATAGAACACTCTTCAGGATTCAATATGGAAAGAGTATACTGCTCGTTCAAATATATGTGGATGATATCATTATTGGATCCACAAACAAAGAGCTGTGTGACAAGTTCTCAAACGTCATGCAAGCAAATTTGAGATGAGCATGATCGGAGAGTTGACTTTCTTCTTAGGACTTCAAGTCAAGCAATTGAAGGATGGAACCTTCATAAGCCAAACCAAGTATACCAGAGATTTAATGAAGAAATTTGGTATGGAAGAGAAGTCATCAGTAAAGATTCTATGAATACATCAGTCAAGATGGACATGGATGCAGATGGCAAAGCTGTTGATCAAACAAGATATAGATCCCTCATTGGATCTCTACTCTATCTAACAGCAAGCAGGCCAGATATCACCTTTGCAGTAGGTGTGTGTGCTAGATTTCAATCTGCACCAAAAGAGAGTCACATGACTGCAGCTAAGAGAATCCTAAGGTATTTGAAGGGATGCCAGGAAGTCGACTTATGGTATCCAAACGAAGGAGGATTCAAGCTAGTAGGATACTCAGACTCAGACTATGTTGGATGTAGAGTTGACAGAAAGAGTACTTCAGGTACATGTCAAATGCTTAGAAATAGATTGGTTTCTTGGTTCAGCAAGAAACAAAATTCAATAGCTACATCCACAGCTGAAGCAGAGTACATAGTTGTGGGCAGCTATTGTGCCCAAGTCTTATGGATGAGACAGCAGCTGAGAGACTATGATATTGAAGAAAGAGAGATTCCAGTTATGTGTGATAACACTAGTGCTATTGCAATCACTCAGAATCCAGTGTTGCATTCAAGAACAAAGCACATTGATGTCAGATATCATTTTATAAGAGATCATGTTGAAAAGAAAGACATCACCCTGGAATACATCTCAACTGATAAGCAGTTAGCTGACATATTCACAAAGCCATTATGTGAACCAAGGTTTGAACTGCTCAAGAATGAGTTATGGTTAATTGAGCTGAGTTAGAATACTCTTAAGACTCAATCACAGAGATAAAAGAAGAGAAAATGAAAAATAGGCAAGTTTCATATTTCAGCTAAGTGAAACAGCCTAGTCGGGAAGTCAGTTGTATCGAGTTAGCTGACAACTGAGTGATGTGAAGAGAGAAGCAGAGTTAAGTCACTTTGGATTTAAGATGAATCATTTATGCGCTAAGTGACAAAAACGCAGTCGTTTTATTCGAGCGGGAATATTTTTAAGGATGATGTCAGCGTAATTATGACTGTCAGTACAAAAGCTACACAGTAAACCATATGATTGGATATAAATATTGATGCACTTAATGTGGGGAAAATAATGCGGTTTTGAAGAGTCAATCATGACCTTTGATTTTGATCAATTTTTTTTCAAATTCCAAAAACCGTCCTTTCAAGTCCCTTATATACCAAAATTCATTTTCTCTCTCCTCACACAAACATACTCGTCTTCAGCAAGCAAGCAAGTTTTCTCTCTACAACAAGTTCGAAACCCTATCTTTCAAAGTTCAAGTTTTTCATGTTTTTCACCGGTTAATCATTCTGAAAATGGCTGCTACTCATGATTTCGCCAAGCTTTTTGAGAAGATCCACTCTGGTGCATCAGTGGATTTCAAAGGCATGATCAAGCAGGGCGTTGATGAGGCCCTGGTAAAGAAGATAGCAAAATTTGGAAAAGTCCAGTCTGAAAGACTTTCTTTCGATGGAGTTCACGCATACGTATCTGGAGGACAACGCCATGTTTTACGTGAACGCCGAGGTACATGACGATGAGATTCGCTCATCCGTCCACGGCAAGGCCATCAAGATAACTGCAAAGAACCTTGTTGAGCACTGTTTCCTACCCTCTGAAGGGTTGAAGGACATCGCTGAGAAGGATGTCAACTTGGCTACAGCTTGGAAGGAAGTTGCAAAGCCCGAGCATGTTGCTAAAGCTGTGTATACAACTAAGAAGGATTTTCTGAAGGAAGATTACCACAAGTTGATGGACATTGTGTCCAAATGTGTGGATATGAAGTTCGGGAGCTTCAACCAGCTATCACGGACAAAGCTGATTGTGATGGCTGCGATTATGCAGGACAAGAAGGTGAACTGGGCTGAGTTCGTCTTCAGCCGAGTGTGCCAAACATGATCTACAAGTCTTATAAGGAGGATGGGACTTTTGGATGTTCGCTGGGATATGGCCTTATCATTGGTCATTTGATGGAGATCAAGGGGATTGCTCTGCGCCATGGAAAGCCTTTCCATGCAAACAAGAGGATGTTGAGCTCTCTCGGCGCACGTAAGAAAGCCCATGCGAGGAAGGGCGATACAAGTGAGGGGGAATCGTTGATCCAAAGCAGAAAACATAGTTGGACCTCCACAGCTCTCTCGCCTAAGCCCATTTCTAAGAAGAGAGCTGCAACAGCCAAACCTGCCCCTGCCCCACCAGCCAAGACCAAGAAGGCACCTGCCCTAGCAGCCAAACCCAAACCACCTGCCCCAACAACCGACGCCCATGCCCCAGAAGCCGAGACTGAGGAGGAACCTCTACCTTACTCACCAGTCATGAAGAAGAAAGACCGCCAAATCTTGGAAAGCAAATTGCGTCCAAGAAGGACGTTATTGAAACACAGGCCTTCACCCTTGAAGAGCCTAAATAAGTGGAAACAGGGATTCCATTGGTTGCCACTAAGAGAAGATGGTTGTTCAAGAAGTCTGAATTGGCAAAAAGACAGTCGAGTCCAGTACACAGCCGTAGAAGGCCGACGAGACTACTGATGCTCAAGAGGAGCAGTCTCAGGAGAAGAATGATGCAACCGACAAGACTGTTGATGTTGATCAACAGGGTAATGAAGACCCAGTTGTGCAGGAGATAGTCATGCGAGAAAAAAAAGACAAATTTGAGGCGGCCAAGACCCAGGAAGAAAAGGTTGTCTCACCCCCTCAGACTGATGCAGTTGAATCTAAGGAGGAGCAAGCTCCATTAGCCACCATTCCAGATGCCGGAGAGGAGGATGATGATGATCTTATTATGTACTCTCCAGTCTATCCAGACATCTAGACGAGGTTAAGGAACTGGAGGAATTGGAAGCTAGATTACTCCAGGCAGCAGTTCACTCGTCCGGAGTTTATTGACGAAGAAGAAGAGCTTCTAAGCTTCCTTGGAAATGTATCAGTCCAACAAGCCCTAAATGAGGAGTTTTGCATGGATGCTCTTCGAGCTATTAAGGAGGATGAGAAGGAGAAAGCCCAGGAGAAAGCCTTGGATAAATCCAAGATATGTTTGCACACGGGAACCCATGAACATCTCATGGAGTCCACTGACAGTAGCGATGAGGAGATGGACCCTGCTGCTGCAGTCGAGAAGGCCGAGTTCCAGCAGGCCTTTAGAGAATCACGAGTTAGAGTCCTCCAAAGTCTCTCCTCGATCTGACCCATTGGGAGTGGTGCAGGAAATTGCAACTGTCATTGCAGCGACCACGTCCCCCATGCATTCTCAGGATGGCTTCAAGGGAATGGCGATGACGCTGGGAATAAGGGCACCCAAGCCAAGCCTAACCCTGAAGAAGGTGTCGAGACACCTGCCCCAACGGTTGATCACTCAACTGGAAACACAGCCGTGTCTCAGGAGCTGAGTAACCCCACCATCGTTCACTCATCCGTGTGCCACCGAGGGGAAGCTCTCTCCACCACAGCAGGGTCGGAGAATGTTGTGGGAGACAAAACATTGAAGTTTAGAGGCGAAGGCAAGCAAACCACTGAGAAACAGAGTGAAATTAATGACGCTCGGACAGTTGAGACTGTTCCAGCTGAGATTTCCTCTGATATGCAGGCCGATGAAGCTGCTGATGCAGCTAAGGCAAAGGATGAAGAGGCCACGGGAGTTGAGACTATTGGCCATGAAAGTGCAATACGAGGAGTTGAGACTCCGAAGAATGCCAATGTAGAAGACCCCAAGACAGATGAGTCTATCAAAGGAATTGTCGAAGGCCCCACAGCGGTTGAGACTGCTGTGGGTAACAAAGGCCTAAAGGAGGTTTAGACTTCCTTAGGTAAGGAGCCGGAACAACAGAACATTCCTCAGGTCGAAGGAGCTGCTGTAGAAGAGGAGATCAGTGCCCTTCGTGATTCCCAAGAACACATTGATACATCATTTCTGGGATCCGAGGATGAAGCCGAGTCCACACACCATGAAGATTCAAAAATGGACGAGGCTGAGGATGTTCTCAAATCTCTGAGCAATGTCAGAGATAAGACAACTCCTATGAGATTCAACTTTGATGATGAGCCATCACCCCAGGCCACATCAAACTCTGATGACACTGATGAGACAGCTGAGGACATGGTAACTCAAAAGAAAAAACTCACTAAGACCGAAGAAGCTGTTAAGATAGTTGAGGCTCAGTCAGCTGAGCAGATCCCTACAACTGCTCCAGCTGAAACAGAGTCAGCTGCGCAGGCTACCACACCTGCAGCAATAACAACTCCAACAGCTCCCTCGCAGGATCCCACAGCTGCGATATCTGCCGATGATGCTGCCGCAGCCGAGGCACAGAGAACTAGTAAAATACAAGAAGAAGAAGGAAAAGCCCCCCAGCATGGGCCCACGGGGATTCCTTTTGTTAGAGATGATGTCTTTGCGGACATCTACCCATTCAATACTGAACTGCCTGACATGGAAGCTGAGTCTGCCAGAGATCAAGCAAAATACACCGTGCAGGAAGAGCCCGTCATTCCTTCTAACACGATTGTGCCAATGGGCTTTGATTTCAATGCAGTATGGCCGAAAGCAGAATTGGCTTTGAGAAGATGGAGCGCCACCACGCATCCCTGGATTTAAGATTGGAAATCGAGATGCAACCCTCAGTGCAGATTTGAGAGGAGTTGTGCTTCGTATAAGGGAATGGGCTGCACAGCAGACTACCATGCGCTCAGAGCAGGTCCGCTACTTCAAGGCTTTATTTTCAAAGATGTTAGTATGGAGTGCGGATACGTCGAAGTTTCAGTAGAGAATGAAAGAGTATATGGTCAGAATGGAAACCGCGCACAAGTCGAACATGGAGTTGCTTAAGCATCACCACCAGAGCGAAATTACATGCCTAGAAGACAACATGAACCAAAAATTTAGTCTTCTAATGGCAGAAATGAAATTGGTGACAGTTGAGTCAAAGGCTACCCAGTCAGAATTCCGAACAGCCCACTCTAGTGCAGATATCAAGCAGAATTCTACTATCAGCCAACTTGATTTCCTTTTGAGCGGATTATTACCTGGCCTAACCCTTCTATTTGGTGATGATGCCAAAAAGGGGAAAGATGAGGCTTTAAAGGGATTGAAGGAGGAGAAGAAGAGTGATAAGGAGGCGAAGAAAAGTGACACAACTGAGGGGGAAGGAAGTTTGAAAAATCATCCTTTGAAACTCATGTATGTTGAAACCCCACAGCAAGGTGATGTCACTGCTTCTATTCTCAGCAAGCTACCAAAAGAGCTGACCGTTGAATAGAAAGTTGAGATGGCTGTGAAAGAATCAAGGAATGCCATTGAAGTTGCATTCGAGAAGGTTGTTGAGAGGCAATCTACGCACATCCAAGAGATAAGAAAACAATACGATGGTCCTCCAGCTGGAAAGGATCACCCAGCTATAAAACCCCCGAGAGAATTTGCAATGCTTGATGTTGGATCTGAGCCCAGATCTCTAGAGGAATTCCAAACTCTAGAAGAAGAAGGTTACTTTAAAGATTTGACTCTGCCACAAGCCTGGGATTTGTATTGGGAGAAGGGACTAGAATTGTGTAATTCAGCTGATAAGCAGCCAAGTTCCAGCAGTCACTCAGCTAGAAAGTCAAAAGCTCCAATATAGTATACTCCTAGAGGAAGGGGAGCTGAGTCCGGAAGGGGAAGACATGGTGGCAGTGGGAGAGGTTCTCAACCGTGGCCAAGACCAAAGGACATTACGTATGTTGATCCGCATAAGAAAGGGATCACTGTTAAGTTGGTTTTTATACCAATGTATTGAGTATTCTAGACTAGGATTTTGCGGGGTTTTCAAGTATTTTAGCGTCGTTTGAGTCGAGTTTATGTCATTAGTTGTCGTTTGAGAGTCGGGATAGGTCTTGGATGCCGAAATTGATGAAAACAGCGAAAAAACGTGTTTGGGTGGAAGAAATCGCATTTGAAGAAGAGGAAAAGAGGAAAATCGCATTTTTTGGGCTTGAGTCGTCTTGGCGCTGCAGCGCCAAGACCCCCGCGCTGCAGCGCCAGGGTGAGAAACCGGGCAGCGTGCAATTTTTAAGTGGCGCTGCAGCGCCCCGTCCTTGGCGCCGCAGCGCCTAGATGGTGCGAAATGGCGCTGCAGCGCTTCATCTTTAAGTGCTGCACGGCGGGCGGATATTTGAGAGGCAGGCGCCTTGCAAATAAAATGGCCCGGGCGGAAATTACAATGTAACTTATTCCTTTTTCTTGGACTTTTGTGGGAGTATAAATAGAGGTCTTGGGGCGTGAAATTGGGGATCTTGGACCCTTGGGCAGCCAACAAAACAACTAGAAGACAATAGAGAAGGCTTGGAATATCTTGGGAAAGGCTTGGAGAAGAAGATTGAAGGATTCTACCATCTAGAAATAGAGAAGATTCCCCAACTCTTATTCTTATTTTGTTGCTTTCTTCATATCTTGTAAGATGTATTGTTGTATTCCTATGGATTCATTTTCTTCAATCATGAGCTAAACTCTATAATTCTAGAGGGATGATGTAATCATTGTTTGAACTTATGTTTTGAAATTGTGGTTTGTCAATCTAGATCTATCAATTTATTTGTGCTATTTGGATCTATTGCTTCTAAATTACTTGATCAATAATTTAGATTGTTTGGTGTATTTGATTTGACACTTGAGAGAGGTAATTGAATACATGACCTTTGAATAGCATAACCCAGATTTCATAGAATTGAGAGATTTATGAATCCTTTGAAGTCATTTATCAAGATTCATAGTTTTTATTGAGATTTTAATTGGTGATTTTTATAGAGATATTGATTTCCCAATTGAATCTAAAATCATTTGGCACTTGAGAGAGGGAATGATTAGTATCGAAATCTTGACTTATAAATTGATAATTGATGATTGATAAACCATATTGACAACATAAGGGATAACTAGATTCATCATACCTCTAGAATTCATTTAATCATTTGGATAAACTCATTGATATTTTCATATTCTTGATTTATTTTTGGTATTTTTAGCATAATCAACTCCATCAAATATTGAATTTCTAAATAAAGTTAGACTACTATATTATAGTACTTAGCAATAATTCGATAATTATTCCCTGTGGATTCGACAACCTTACTTCTCTATATTAAAACTTGACACCGTAGACTTGCGGTTAGAAAATTATCTAACAAGTTTTTGGCGCCGTTGCCGGGGAATAATTCATCTTATTTGCGCTAATATTATTACTTAGTAGTTTTACTTTAATTTAGATTGGTTTCTTTTATTACAATAGGGTCATTGTCATTTTTGTGTTTTCTTGTTGATGCGAAAAAATAAAAGTGCTAATTTAATCTTATTTGATCCAGAAATTGAAAGAACGCTTCGAAAGATTAGAGCCGCACGAAGAATCGAGTTCACAAAAATGGCAGGAATCGGTGATGATGAAGACCGCATACCTATTGTTGCACCACCGGAAAGGGCCATTCGGGATTATTTTCGACCAACCACAAATCAAAACTATTCGGTATTGTTCGCCAACCTATCAATGCGAACAATTTTGAATTGAAGCCGCCTTAATAAACATGGTGCAACAAAATAAGTTTGGGGGTAGTGCCGAGACGACCGAATGCTCATTTGGCTATTTTTCTTGAGATATGTGACACTATCAAAATGAATGGGGTTCCCGATGAAGCTATTCGGTTGAGGTTATTTCCGTTTTCACTTCGAGATAAAGCTAGACAGTGGCTTCAAACCTTTCCACCTGGAAGTATCACTAGTTGGAATGATCTCACTGAAAAATTCATGGCAAAATTCTTTCCACCTAGTAAGACACTTCAACTGAAAAGTGAGATTGCTCAATTTCATCAACTCGACTTTGAGCCACTCTACGAAGCTTGGGAGCGATTCAAAGAATTATTGAGGAGGTGTCCACAACACGGGTATGCAGATTGGCAAAAGGTTCAATATTTTTACAATGGTATGAATGGGCATTCAAGAACTATTATAGATGCTGCAGCAGGAGGTACATTGATGGCTAAAACTCCAAGTGAAGCCATGCTTTTACTCGAAGAGATGGCTGCCAATAGTTATCAATGGCCGTCTGAAAGATCTACGCCAAGAAAAAAGTTGCGGTGTTCTTGAACTTGATACTATGTCCGCATTGGCCTCTCAAATTTCCGCCTTGTCAAAGCAAATTGCTACACTAAGTCCGGGTGGAAAACAACAATCAGAGGCCGTCATGGAGATAAGTCAAGAAATTGTGAATCCCGATATGGAACAAGCGAATTATGTGAATAATCGGGGTTTCAACAATAGAGGGAATCAATTGCCGACACACTATCATCCGGGACTTCGCAATCATGAAAACTTCTCGTATATCAATACGAGAAATGTGTTACAACCACCTCCGGGATATCAGAATCAAGCAAGTACGAGCACACATGTGGGAGAACAAAAGCCATCTTTGGAGGAATTACTTAGTTCATTCCTTGTAGAATCAAGAGCAAGGATGAACAAAGCCGATTCTAACATAGAAAATCTGGGTTCAAGGGTGACAACAATTGAAAGTCATCTTAAATCATTGGGGACACATGTGGGTCAATTGGCCACGGCTATTAATTCACAACAGAAAGTTGATACGTTTCCAAGTAACACCGAGGTGAACCCACGGGAACATTGCAAGGCCATTAAGTTGAGAAGTGGGATGGAATATGATGAACCAAAGATGCCTGCTCATGCCACCAAAGAACCGTATAAGCAAGCACAAACACTCCAAAATGAAGAGGGCATTGATAAGCAATCAGAAAAGGCAAAAATTGAGGTAAAACCAACTTCCAATTCTGATAATGTGTTACCAAATGCTCTTCCTTTTCCACAGAGATTTCAGAAGAAAAAGTTGGACGCTCAATTTTCCAAGTTTTTGGAAATATTCAAGAAAATTCACATCAACATCCCTTTTGCCGATGCACTCGAGCAAATGCCAAACTATGCAAAATTCATGAAGGATGTGATGTCGAAAGAGAAGGTTGGAAGCATATGAGACGGTCAATCTCACGGAAGAGTGTAGCGCCATTTTGCAAAGAAAACTACCACAAAAATTAAGAGATCCGGGGAGTTTCACTATCCCTTGCACTATTGGTGATTCTTATTTTAATAAAGCTCTTTGTGATTTAGGTGCTAGCATTAATCTTATGCCGTTTCTGCATTTTGAAACTTGGCCTTGGAGAAATAACGCCATCCACCATCACATTGCAATTAGCCGATATGATCACTCACCTATCCAAGAGGAGTGATTGAAGATGTGTTGATCAAAGTGGATAAATTCATATTTCGGCGGACTTTGTGGTGTTGGATATGGAGGAAGATCATGAAATGCCATTGATTCTTGGGAGACCTTTTCTAGCAACGGACGAGCTTTAATTGACGTGCAACGAGGAGAGTTAACATTACGGGTAAATGATGATGAGGTACTATTTAACATTTATAAAGCAATGAAATTTCAAGAGGAACCTCACACATGTCATTTTATTGATAAAATCGAACAATGTGATCAAACGGAAGTTATAAAACAGATTTAAAAGATCCGTTAGAACATTGTTTGATTAATTCAATAATGAAATGTGATGAGGAAGATAGTGATGATATTGATTTGCTTGAGTTTATTCTTTCCTTGAGGCTAAAGAAATTGTAAAAGAAAAACAAAAGGAAGCATTAGAAAATGCCAATATTGAAAATATTCCGAAAGGTACTTTAGAACTAAAGGAACAGGAACATCTTCAATATGCATTTTTGGGAAAAGATAAAACTTACCCGGTAATTGTTTCTCGCTTCATTATCTTCATCCGAATTGGATAAGTTGTTGCGTGTGCTAGCCCGTGAACATAAGTCGGCCTTAGGTTGGTATATTTCGATTTGAAAGGTATAAGTCCTTCCATTGTAATGCACAAAATTTTAATGGAAAAATCTTATAAACCATCTATTGAACACCAAAGACGACTTAATCCCGCAATGAAAGAAGTCGTGAGAAATGAGGTTTTAAAGTGGCTAAAGGCGGGTATAATTTATGCCATTTCGATAGTTCATGGGTGAGTCCGTGACAGTTGTCCCTAAAAAGGGAGGTATGACAGTGGTGAAAAATGATAACAATGAATTAATTTCTACACGAATCGTCAGGATGGAGAGTATGTATTGACTATAGAAAATTGAATAAAGCTACTCGTAAGGATCATTTTCCCTCCCCTTTATTGATCAAATGTTGACAAAGGTTGGCAGTGTTACGAATATTATTGTTTTCTTGATGGCTATTCAGGATACAATCAAATCGCCATTGCCCCGAAGATCAAGAAAAGACTACTTTTACATGTCCATATGGTACTTTTGCATTTTCGCAGATGCCATTTGGATTATGTAATGCACCTGCTACTTTTCAGAGGTGTATGATGGCGATCTTTCATGGTATGGTTGAGGAAATCATGGAAATTTTTATGGACGATTTTTCTGTTTTTGGTACTTCTTTTGACCATTGTTTGCATAACTTATCTATGGTTTTGCAACGTTGTGAGGAAACTAATCTTGTGCTCAATTGGGAAAAATGTCACTTTATGGTCAAAGAAGGATTGTACTTGGACATCGTATTTCTTGTACGATGGTTTGGAAGTTGACAGGCGAAGGTTGTGGCTATTGAAAAGCTACCCCCACCTTCAAATGTGAAAGGCATAAGAAGCTTTTTAGGGCATGCAGGATTTTATAGGAGATTCATAAAAGATTTTTCAAAAATTGTTAAACCACTTTGTATTCTCCTTGAAAAAGATGCTATTTTTTGCTTTGATGAGTTGTGTTTGCAGCATTTGAACAGATAAAAAAGGCACTCATTTCACTCCGATTATGATAGTGCGGATTGGACTCAACCATTTGAGCTCATGTGCGATGCAAGTGATTATGCAGGTGGGTGCCGTTCTCGGTCAAAGGCGAGACAGAATTTTTTAAAGCTATTTACTACGCAAGTAGACCATGGATTAACGCCAACAAAACTACACCACCACGAGAAAAAGAGATGTTGGCGGTAGTTTTTGCATTCGATAAATTCCGAGCATACTTGGTGGGTACAAAGGTGATTGTTTACACGGGTCATGCGGCAATCCGATATCTTTTCTCCAAAAAGGATGCAAAACCTCGATTAATTCGATGGATTTTGCTCTTGCAAGAATTTGATATTGAGATTCGAGATAAAAAAGGAAGCGAGAATGGGGTTGCCGATCATCTATCCCGTCTTGAGCAACCTTACGAGGTGATTGAGAGTCCAATAAAAGAATCATTTCCTGATGAACAAATTATGCGTGCCGAGACATCATTACCCTGGTACGCAGATTTTGTTAATTACCTGGCGGGAGGAGTTTTGCCACCGGACTTGACTTCACACCAAAAGAAAAAATTCTTACATGATGTTAAGTCTTATTTGTGGGATGATCCGTTACTGTTCAAGAGATGCGCGGATTCTATCATTCGCCGTTGTGTTCCTAAGGAAGAAATTGGAGAGATTCTTCAACATTGTCATTCATCATCTTATGGGGGACATTTCGGGCCAACCCGAACAGCTGCAAAGGTATTACAATCTGGTTTTTATTGGCCAACATTATTCAAGGATTGTTATGCCTTTGTGAAAACTTGTGATCGATGCCAAAGGGTCGGTAATATTTCACGGCGTCATGAGCTTCCTTTGACAAACATAATGGGGTGGAGTTGTTTGATGTATGGGGTATTGACTTTAAGGGCCATTTCCGCGTCTATGGAAATTTGTACATTTTGCTTGCGGTTGATTACGTCTCCAAGTGGGTTGAGGCGATTGCTACACCAACGAATGATGCTAAGGTAGTACTCAAATTCTTGCACAAGCATATTTTCACTCGGTTCGGTACTACTCGAGCTATTGTAAGTGATGAAGGCACGCATTTTTGTAATAAATTATTTAATAACCTTCTTGCTAAATTTGGTGTGCGTCATAAGATTGCGCTTGGTTATCATCCTCAATCCAATGGTCAAGTTTGAAATTTCCAATCGTGAAGTGAAACAAATTCTTGAAAAACGGTGAGTTTTAATCGAAAGGATTAGCACAAAAGCTCGATGATGCTTTGTGGGCTTATCGCGACGCTTATAAAACACCCATTGGTATGTCACCATATCGATTGGTGTTTGGTAAAGCGTACCATTTGCGGTTGAACTTGAGCATCGAGCTTATTGGGCAATTAAGAAATTGAATTTTAACTTGAAGGAGGCCGGTGAAAACCGACATTTCAATTAAACGAAATGGAAGAATTTCGTCAAGAATCATATGAAAATGCCAAAATGTATAAAGAAAAAAACGAAAAATGGCATGATCAAATGATTTTGCGACATGAATTCTTGCCCGCCAACAAGTATTATTGTTCAATTCTCGATTGAAACTCTTTCGAGGTAAACTCAAATCACGATGGTCGGACCATTTGTGGTGGAACGGGTGTTTCCCTATGGTGCAGTCGAGTTGAGAGGAAACGATGGGAATTCATTCCAAGTGAACGGACAACGATTGAAACATTATTTTGGAAATGAAGCAAGGAAGGTTTTAAATCTTCCACTTGGTGATGACATTTCTTGAGCCCGAGTAGTCAAGTCCGGCTAATGACTATAAATTTAGCGCTTCTTGGGAGGCAACCCAAGTGATTTTTGTGTGATTGCATTTTATTGTGATTTTATTTTCTTTAAGTTTGGCTTATTTTTATTTATTTGGATTTGGTGTGATTTTTTTTTTGTTATTTTTGTGAATCAAATTTTGTGTGGTTTTAATTTGTTTTTATTTATATAAAAAAATAATAATAATAATAATAATAAAAGGGGGTTGCTATGGCTGCAATACGGATTAAGTTGTCGCAGCACGAGTAAAAAACCGGCGTAACGCAAATTTCTGCGTGGCCTGCAGTCATGAGATCTTAGGCGCGCAACATGAGACCGCCCAAGGTCTTGGGTCTTTAAGTGCTGAACGTGAATTCATCCTTTCACTTCTTTCTCAATAAAACACATCCCCTCATCCTCTTCCATCTTCTCTACACATAAGCACGCACAACCTCTCGATCTTGCACCACTCAAGGGAGCACTTAAGCATCTTAATCCTCATTTTCATCCTCTCTATCATCTAGGTAAGGTGGTTTAATTTGTACATCCCTTTTTCCCAATTATTGACCTAATATGAAGAACTTGTCAATATTCCTTGCAATTTCGAAATTCATGTTCAATTGTTGGATAAATTGTTGGGATATATGATTGATGTATGTTAGAATTAGGTTGGTATTGATAATTGGGCATGAATTATTCTATGAATTTGGTGTTAATCTCTTGTCATCACTATGCTCACAAGGTGTTTGTCAAAATGCTCCAATGAAAAATCTTACACCTATGCATTTCATTCTTGTCTTCATTGTTATTCAAGTGAAATTTGATCATTAATTGATGACACGGATGCATATTTTTGGGATATTGCGTTAATTCCTAACCCCTAATCCATATGGCTTGTTTCTACGTGTTGTCTTGGTTATTTACTCTTCCAGGATATTAGACGATCAATTAAATGGGAAAGTCAAATAAAACAAGCAAAAGCAAAGGCAAAAGCAAGGCGAGTACCTCCGAGGAATATGATACTAGCCGTTTCACAAGCTTAGAGGCACAAAATCTTTTTTATGATAAATTGGGCACAAAGAGCATAACCGCGGAGTGGGGGTTGCAACCGAGTTCGAGTGATGGTAATCTTGTACAAATGATAAACCAAAGGCGATGGAAAAAATTATGTGCTCAACCCGGACCGTATGCACCAAATGTGGTTCGAGAATTCTTTGCAAATGCGAATGTCACACTCGATAACCCTAACGAGATTTATGTGCGTGGTGACTACGTGTATATTGATCCATCAGAAATACGAGAGTATTATGGATTACCTGAGGTGGATCACTCACCGTATACCGAATTCATTTCTCAGCCACCGGATTTAGAGATGATTTGTCATGCTCTTTGTCGCCCGGGTACAGAATTGCGTCCAACAAAGGTCTCTGGCGGATCCTTTGCCTTCCCTCACACTACGTTGAGTCGGTACGGACGTGCATGGTTTCATTTCATATGTCACAATCTAATGCCGACCAAGCATGTCAGCGATGTCACGAAACATCGAGCCTATCTGTTATATGCGATTGTTACCGACATCCAGTTCGATCCAGCAATAATTATCGCACAATCCATTCATTACACCATCCGACATTGTAAGTCCGGGGATTGATAATGCCGCCTTGATTTGTGGTCTGTGTAAAAAGGAGAAAATTATGTGGGACAAGAATGAACCATTGGAGCGGCCTAAAAAGGACTATTGATTCTACAATTATTGCTTCTTATGACGAATGGGCAGGTGGTGTACCTAACCCGGCGGTGCGGGCTATATACTTGATCCCGATTTTGTCCTTCCACCCGTTGAGCCTGAGGCTCAGGCCCAGTCACACGATGTTGGTGCTACATCTGGTTCCGTGGCGGGTCATTCTCGTCACACGAGCTCTCATCATGATGACGATCCTTCAGATGCATTAGTGCGTGAGGTACAAGAGTTGCGAAGGGCTCATCGCCGCTTAGTCGTAGCTTTTGTAGCCGAGCAACGTCATCGAGCTGCGAGGAAGAATATATCAATGAGCACAACAGAGTTCTTGCTCAAATTTATGGCCGACGCACCCACAATTCCAATTTCCGACACCACCACCACTGAGTCCTATTATTGCTCATCTTCCACCGCATGATTCTGATAGGGATTCCGATGCGGAGTCCTAATCACTTTGGCTACCAGGAAAGTTTTTCTCACTCTCCATTGGGGACAATGTTCATTTTAAGTTTGGGGGAGTGCAATCTGTTTTTGTGTTTCATTTTGTGTCCTTTGTTGTGTTTCATTTTGTGTCTTTAAAAAAAAAAAAGTCTAAAGTTGAGTCGGGGCGTTTGTTAAACTGTGAAATTGCTTGACTAAGTGAATTTGTCGAATATGAGTTGAACGGTCAAGAGAGCATGTGTTGAACTGTGATTTAATCTTCTTTCCATTAATTCCATCTATGTGCTTAACTCTGTTGATTTATTTGGGGGTGATTTATGCAATTGAGTGATTACTTTATGATCCCACCGGATGCTAGAACTTGTCTAATCACTAGTCGAGGCGAAATCCTAGGTGAAGTAACATTAAGGAAGTGATTTAGGCCATCTTTGAACAAGCCAGAGCCTAGAATGCCTACCTTTGTATTATATTTTCCCTAGTGTCCCCTTTTGAGCCTTATAAACCCGTTTCTTTGGCAACCAATCTAATACCCAGAGCCTAAAGGTTAATATCCTAATTACCCATCAATCATACACACAAAGTATAGAAACAAATATTGGAAGTTGAGGAGGGTATGATGAAAAGGGTGTGTATTTAATTGAATGAAGTTGCCCGAGAAAAGAAAATATGGAACCCCATGTACGCAAAAGAATAAGTTTGGGGGTTCCGAATAAAAAAATTGAGAAAAATCATTGGGATTGAAGGTTCATAAACATTAGGGATGTTAAAAAGTGAAGGGTAGTTGCTTATTGATAATTCGAAGTGTTAATTGTGTGTTTGGGTGATTTGAGCCACTTAATCCCATATTTTCCTACCTTACCCTAAGCCCACAATACAAGCTTTAAAAGTCCTATTGATCCTTGTGTTACATTAGCCTACATTAGTGGAGATTAGTGTGAAAGACAAGCCTATGGAGTCCGGTAAGCATCTCATCTCTATATTCAAAAAGTGGATCATTTTGACAACACTTGATTGCGTGAATCTATTTGAATAATGTAAACGGAGTTGGCATGTACATTCCACACTTTTGATCACAATGTTAAAACACATGTTTGATTGGTAGTGAAACGAGTATTAAGACAAATGAGTTTGGTTGTGAAGTTTCGCAGTTGGGTAGTTGAGTCAGTTTCTTCATTTTTGTGTTCTTCTTGTTAGTCATTTTTTTTTTTTTTTAGAGTCTCAGTAATTGCTTGAGGACAAGCAAATGTCTAAGTTTGGGGGTATTTGTTAAGTTGGTCTTTATACCAATGTATTGAGTATTCTAGACTAGGATTTTATGGATTTTCAAGTATTTTAGCGTCGTTTGAGTCGAGTTTATGTCATTAGTTGTCGTTTGAGAGTCGGGATAGGTCTTGGATGCCGAAATTGATGAAAACAGCGAAAAAACGTGTTTGGGTGGAAGAAATCGCATTTGAAGAAGAGGAAAAGAGGAAAATCGCATTTTTGGGCTTGAGTCGTCTTACGGCTCAGCCGCAAGACCCCTTCATATGCTGCGGCGCCAGGGTGAGAAACCGGGCAGCGTGCAATTTTTAATGAGGCTGCGCAGTCGCCTTTAGCGCCCTTGCCGCAGCGCTAGATGGTGCGAAATGCGGCTACACGGGCGGATATTTGAGACGAGGCGGCCTAGCAGCGCCGTGAACAAAACAGCGCCGCAGCGCCCCTGGGCGGAAATTACAATGTAACTTATTCCTTTTTCTTGGACTTTTGTGGGAGTATAAATAGAGGTCTTGGGGCGTGAAATTGGGGATCTTGACCCTTGGGCAGCCAACAAAACAACTAGAAGACAATAGAGAAGGCTTGGAATATCTTGGGAAAGGCTTGAGAGAAGAAGATTGAAGGATTCTACCATCTAGAAATAGAGAAGATTCCCCAACTCTTATTCTTATTTTGTTGCTTTTTCTTCATATCTTGTAAGATGTATTGTTGTATTCCTATGGATTCATTTTCTTCAATCATGAGCTAAACTCTATAATTCTAGAGGGATGATGTAATCATTGTTTGAACTTATGTTTTGAAATTGTGGTTTGTCAATCTAGATCTATCAATTTATTTGTGCTATTTGGATCTATTGCTTCTAAATTACTTGATCAATAATTTAGATTGTTTGGTGTATTTGATTTGACACTTGAGAGAGGTAATTGAATACATGACCTTTGAATAGCATAACCTTGGATTTCATAGAATTGAGAGATTTATGAATCCTTTGAAGTCATTTATCAAGATTCATAGTTTTTATTGAGATTTTAATTGGTGATTTTTATAGAGATATTGATTTCCCAATTGAATCTAAAATCATTTGGCACTTGAGAGAGGGAATGATTAGTATAGAAATCTTGACTTATAAATTGATAATTGATGATTGATAAACCATATTGACAACATAAGGGATAACTAGATTCATCATACCTCTAGAATTCATTTAATCATTTGGATAAACTCATTGATATTTTCATATTCTTGATTTATTTTTGGTATTTTTAGCATAATCAACTCCATCAAATATTGAATTTCTAAATAAAGTTAGACTACTATATTATAGTACTTAGCAATAATTCGATAATTATTCCCTGTGGATTCGACAACCTTACTTCTCTATATTAAAACTTGACACCGTAGACTTGCGGTTAGAAAATTATCTAACAATCACATACTGGGCTGGATATGATCACCTTGCTAACCTTGAGGTTGCACGCAAGAATACCGAAGCAATTAGAATACAAGAAGCTGAGAATGAAAGATCTACTCGCGAATGGGAGGAAAGACAGCGAAGGGATGACCCTGCTGCTAGGCGAGCTTATGAGAAGAAGAATAGAGATGAAGAGGAAAGGAAAAGGAGGAGAGCTGAAGATGACAGGAAGAGAGCTGATGAAGAAGAGAGAAGAAGGAAGCATCAAAGGCGTTGAAGATAGCTGCGAACCCCTTCGTGTATTTTACTTTGTTGTAAATACATAGCTATAAGTTTTTCTTGTAATAGCTCTGAGCTTTTCCTTGTAAAATTCATTCTCTTTGTAACATAGCTTAGATACACGTTGTAATGAGATACGTGTATAAAGCTTTGTTATCTATTGTAAACAGTTTTGTAAAGGACAAGAATGTTATGATCAATAAAACTTGATTATTCAAAAGCATACATTCTTTGTTACTGCACTGCTTGTATTTGTTGTTTACTTATTTTGTTTGTTTTAAGTTTTGGCATCATCAAAAAGGGGAAAATTGTTAGGAAATTTATTTGTTAGATTTTGATGATACCATGTAAAACTTAGACTAGGAAGTTGGCACCCCATTTTTCTTGTAATTATGTATTGTAATAGATAGGACTGGATGAGCTGAGTGAAGTCAGCCAAGTCAAGAATAGAAGAAGTCAACTGCATACTAGAGAGAAGATTCTGATGTGTACCAGCTGAGTATGGCCATGAAGAAAGTCAAGGACTCGACTGAAGGAGAATCAGCTGAGGAACAGTTGTGTGAACTGTCAGTCAAGTAAACTTAAGGAGCCAAGTCTATCAGTTGAAATGACAGTTGAGTCAATCTTATGATTAGAGAAGACTCAAGTCACAAGGAGCAAAGGCAGCAGTCAACTTGAGACAACTGACATTGATCAGTTGGAAGGAAGTCAAGAATATTACTCGATATAGTAATATGTCAAAGCTTCCAGGTCTTAAAGTGTTTGGCCCAGAAATATGTAAAAGGAATAAGCCAATGAGAAACACTGCAACTTGTGTCAGAACCTGTAAAGCTGCGAAGCCATTTAATACGAGGAAGGGTCAACATCACAAGTGTTGCAGACCAAGAAAAGATAAGCCAACGAAAAAGAAGTGTCAGTTGAAATTGGCCTATCTCTTCAACGGGTAGATTTCAAATGAGCACTATAAAAGGCTGAGGAAGCAATTGAGAAAAGGTTACCTTGCATACCTGAGAAATCGACCTTCAAGCAATATTCAAGCAAGAAATTAACCTACAATATACTCGAAGCATATCAAGATATTCCACAGGCCTAAAACTCGAAGAAACTCGATCCAACACACGTTGTGAAGGAGAGATAACTTCAAGAAGTTGAAGAGGAAACATTTGAAGATCAAAAAGGGGTCTACTCTCCAAGTTGAAGGAGTTGTAGAAAGGTTCTAGGTCGAACCAAGAAAGTCAAGTTTGTTGGAGGGCTGTGTGAACAAATCCAAGAACTTGAAAGTGAGCTGAATTAGCAAGGCAACTGCTTCGTGAAGAAGCTGAGTCGCAGAAGAAGCCAGCTGTGTGATCAAGGCTGTCTCTAGACTGTTCACTGCTTTGTAACTTGATCTGTTAGTTAGTGGATTCCTCCAGGAGTTGGAGAATAGTGGATTAGAGAAATTACCCCATCTTTGAACCACTATAAAAATTACGTGTGTCAATTTACTTTCCGCACTTACATTCCTGCATATTTTATTATATCTGATGCTAGTTAAATCTGCTATCCAACTGATAAATAACAAGTGCAAAAACAAGTGTTAAAAACAAGGTTAAATCTATCAAAAGAGTGTTAAGTCTTCCGCTGTTAAAAACCAAATTAACTAAAGTTAAGTATTAGCTTAAGCAGCTGAGTTATACTATCAACAGCTCGATCGAGTCTGTTGAGTGGGTAACTTAGTTGAATATAGCCAACTTAGCTGTCCCCCAAGGACACAGCTGATTTGAGTCAATTCTGTTGAAAAATCTTAAAAAGACTAAAATCGAAAATTTGGTAAGGTTTATTCAACCCCTTCCCCTTCTAAACCTTACACCATACCCCTTGGGACCTACAGTTTGAGGGCTTAGACATCTTTAATATTGATTTCTTCACAATTTTCTATTGTGATGTTACTTTGGATACATACTTTCAATTCTTAGTTTAATTTGTACGTAATTGCATATTAAAAAATTGGTTATAATGTTTAAGAATTAATTATGTTTTTTCATAAACTATCATAATTACATTCCCGATAAAACTTTTCTTGTTAGAGAATTTTGGTTGATTTACCATACTACATTGATCTTGTATTCTTAGAGTAGAGATTAAATTCAATAGGTATTTGGTGAGCGAACAAAAAGCATAACAGAACCGAAAACTGGATACGCATCGATGAACTGAATAATGTACAAAATAATAGGTTTGATTTTACCGAACTTTTTCAATATTTCGGTTCGGTATTTCGGTAAATGAAATTTTGTAAAAATTGAAAAAATGGAAAAGAAAATATTACAACCATAATTATAATATTTGTTAGATAAATGTTTTTATCAAGATTTTGATGATTTTGTTGTAATAAGATTTTATACCAAAACAATGTTTTTATATGTTGTCCAAATACTCCTAAATGATTTAAAATGTTTTTACTAATTTTTGGAGTATTTCTTAGAGTTTTTAATTTGATAAAAATTGGACAACACTTTTGTTGGTTTTGTTTAAATTGGTTTTTACACCAAAACTATGTTTATAAATGTTGTCTAAATACTCCCAAATGATTTAAAATGTTTTTACTAATTTTTTGGAGTATTTCTTGAAGTTTATTTTTGAAAAAAATCGGACAACATTTCAAAGGGGGGTCGACGGTCGCCCAAAGTGGTCGACCTGACTGAAGATTAGAAAATCGAAACAGAACTTACAGTCTTGAAAAAAGAGGGAGGGGGACCGGTCAAGGTGAGGTCGACTGGCCGCACTTAGTAGGCGACTTGGCCGCACCCCACCTCGACCGGTCGCACCCCGCAACCCCTACCTGGATCGCACTATTTTTTTTTCAAACGGTCGAAATCTTCAATGCCTATGTTAATTTTTTGACAAAATTCCAACCGTGTAACTGTGATGTAAAGATTTGCTTTTCATTTTTGTACAATATTTCTACATCTTGTGATCTTCTTTTGTAGACAAAAGTGAAGATAGAGGAGCCTATGTTGGGAGCCTATGTTGGTGAAGCTTCCTATAAATAGAGGATGAATTGAAGACACAATATATAACACATACAAGCAAAATACACAACAAGAAATCAGCAAATTGTTCAAGCTTTCATTTTTACATTCTTGTTGTAATAGCCTAAGTACTTTCACTTGCACATCTTTGAGGTCTAGGCTTTTTGATTCTTGATTACACTTGCACTCAATCTTTGTATTGGTTTCATAGAGTTGTAATCTTGAATTTTGTCCATCATTCAACACAAGACATTCTTGTGAGTATTCTTGTGGTAAGAATACACTGGGTGATTTAGGTGATAGGTGTTTGAAGAGTGTGGTACTCTTCAAAGGTGGTGAAGGAAGATTGTGGTAATCTCCTGAAGGTGTTGTAAGAGGATTGTGGTGATCCTCAAGGTGTTGTATTAATTGTGGTAATTAATAAAATCTTTTTTCTTTGAAATCCATCCCCGGAGATACTGGGGTGGTAGAGGATTAGGCCCTAGGTGGGTTGAACCTCTTTAAATCAACGAGTGTTGTTTAATTTCCGCATTTACATTCTTGTCATTTACTTGTTGATTCGAAAAAAGAGGGTGATTTATGAAAATCGGGATAATCTATTCACCCCCTCTAGATTATCGTAGCCACTTGACTAACAAGTGGTATCAAAGCCAAACTCTTTGGCTAAGCTCGTTCCGAGTAAAGAGGAAAGATCCATGGCTACGAATGAAGCTTATCTCACCACCGGCGCCTCCACCAACAAGCCACCACTATTCGACGCCAACAACTACGCATTTTGGAAAGACCGCATGGAGTGCTTTCTGCAAGGATGCGGATTTGATATTTGAAATATGGTCATTGAAGGAGTTGCTCAACCAACAACAAAATTGGAGGATGGTACCACTACTCCCAAGCCATTCAAGGAGTATGATGAAAATGACAAGAAGGCTTTCTCTCTAAATGGTAAGGCCTTAAATATTTTACATTGCTCTCTTACCGCCACCGAATATAATCGCATAAGAGGCATACGGTCGGCACATGAAGTTTGGGAAAATTTAGAAACCATTTATGAGGGCACAAAGAAAGTAAAGCAAGCAAGAAAAACAATGCTTGTGAAAGACTTTGAAAATTTCAATATGCATGATGGTGAAAGCATATCAAAAATGGTGGAAAGGCTTGACAACATTGTCAATCCTCTTGTGGCTCTTGGAAAGGTCATCTCCGAAGAAGACAAGGTGACCAAGGTATTAAACGCCCTTCCCGGCTCATGGTCCGAAAAGGTGACGGCAATCACGGAAGCTCAAAATCTTGAGACACTCAAGTTTGATGAGCTCATTGGGAATCTCCTCATTTATGAAGTATATCTCAAGGAGAGGAAAAATTCTCAACCATCCACCTCTAAATCGGGTACGCAAAATATTATTAAAGGATTAGCATCTTCTTCTAATAATGTTTATTATGCTAGTGATGAGGATGATGAAGAAACGGCGGCTCTTGTTAAAAAATTTGCAAAATTTGTAAACAAAAATAAAGCAAGAAAGCCAAGAGACAATTCTTGCTTCAAATGCGGAAAATCCGGGCACTACATAGCCGATTGCCCAAAATTAGCGGAAGAGGAACAAAAGAAGAAAAAGCCTTTTCCGAAAAAGAAGGCGTTAAATGCGGACGTCAAAACTTGGGATGAATTGCTTGAAACAACCGATGAGGAAGGAGAATCCGAACATGGTCTTATGGCCATAGACGATGAAAATACCGAGTTACGCTCTAATGCTTCATCTTCTTCCCTAGTTGATGAATTACAATGTGATTTTGATGAATTGCAAAATGAGTTTCAAAATTTGATTGTTAAATACAAGAATTTGAAAAAGGAGCATAAAGAGCTTAAACTAGAAAAGGATAAATTATTTACTTCTTATGACTCTCTTGATAAAGCTCATGCTATTACTATTACTATGGTCCGTACTCTTGAAACCGAAAAACAAACGCTCATAAATGATATTGAAAATTTGAAAAAGGATGTGTATCGATTCAATTTAAGTACGGATAAAGTCACAAAAATTTTAGATGCACAAAGAGGTGAGCATTCTAAATTAGGACTTGGTTATAAACCTTTTCAAAATGCTTTTAAGAAAAAAAAACCAAGGTCCAACCTTTGTACGTGCTAGTAGTCCTCGTATTATTACTTGTTTTTATTGTGGTAAGAATGGACAATATGCTAGCAATTGTAAATTGAAGAATAATTTTAGCTATTATTGGAGACCTAAAGGTCTCAAGTGCTAACCCCATGGACCCCAAAATTATAGGGTACCTAAAAATAATTCCTTTGTAGGTTATAGGGGCTATAACAACAATGGAAGATTCAAAATGGCTCGTGGACAGCGATGTTCACGCCATATGACCGGAAAGAGAGAACTTTTTACCAACATCAAGCTCCAAGAAGATGGTATGGTCATGTTCGGCAATGGCAAAGGAAGAATTCTTGGAAATGGAGAAATTGGTAACTCTTCTTTCTCTCTTAGTAATGTTCTTTTAGTAGAAGGGCTTAAGTTCAATTTGATAAGTGTTAGCCAACTTTGTGACTCAAATTATAATGTTGTTTTTAATAAAGAAAAATGCCTTATTTCCAAAAATGATAAAATTATTTGTGAAGCAATTAGAAAAGGCAATCTTTACAAAATTTGTACAAGTGATTTGGTTAGTCAAAATGTTTCTTGTCTTGTCGCCAATAATAATTTAACTAGCTTATGGCATAGGCGACTTGGACATGTTGGATACAAAAATTTGCAAACTATTTAAAAACCAACATGTAAAAGGACTACCCAAATTGAATTTTGAAAATCTTGGCTTATGTGACACTTGTCAAAAGAACAAATTAGTTAAGAGTAGTTTTAAGCCCAAAATGAAATTTCCACTACTAAACCCCTACAAATGCTTCATCTTGATTTGTATGGGGATATTGGTACGGCAAGTCTAAGTGGAAAACATTACACTTTTGTTATAGTTGATGATTTTTCTAGATATACTTGGGCTCTATTTCTTACAAATAAAAGCGATGCCGTTAATGAGTTTGTTAAGTTGTGTAGACTTATTGAAAATGAAAAGGAAGATACTATTAAGTCCATTCAAGTGATCGAGGTGGAGAATTTGACGGTGAATTTAGAGTCTTTTGTGAAACCAAGGGATATAGTCATAACTTTTCGGCTCCAAGGACACCTCAACAAAATGGAGTAGCCGAAAGGAAGAATCGGACACTTCAAGAAATGAGTCGGTCCATGCTCAATGAATTTTCACTTCCAAAATATTTTTGGGCGAAGCCGTAAGTACCGCTTGCTATGTCATCAATCGAGTTTATATTCGTCCTAAAATGAATAAAACTCCATATGAGCTTTGGAAAGGAAGAACTCCAAATATTAGTTATTTCAAAATATTTGGATGTAAATGTTTTATTTTGAATACTAAGGATCAATTAGACAAACTTGATCCTAAGGCCGATGAAGGAATATTTATGGGGTATTCAATCAAGAGCAAAGCATATCGGGTTTATAATAAGACTAGTGGGGTTGTTGAAGAATCTATCCATGTCAAATTCAATGAAGCTTCGGGTGTTGAAAGGATACCCAATGATGAAAGTGATGAAGAGGATATCGTTGAAACCATTGTTCAAGATGAAACTCAAAATGATCAACCTTCAAGCTCAAGTGTTCCTCAAGAAGATAAAAGGTGATACTTGAATCTTCCCGTAGCATTGAAATTTAAGGAGATCACCCAAAGGATCTTATTATTGGTGATCCCCTTGATAAAGTAATGACTCGAGGAAAATTTGCCGAGAAAGCTCTTATATCTCAAAAAGAGCCTAAAAATGCTAAGGAAGCCATTGAAGATGAGGATTGGTTTTAGAAATGCAAGAGGAGTTGAATCAATTTGAAAGGAATGATGTATGGGAATTAGTACCTTGTCCTCCATCTCAAACCATTATTGGTACAAAATGGGTATTTGAACAAGCTCGATGACCAAGGAAATATTGTTAAAACAAAGCAAGGTTAGTAGCTCAAGGTTATTGTCAAGAAGAAGGTATTGATTATGATGAAACATTTGCACCGTAGCACGTTTAGAAGCTATTCGTATTTTACTTGCCTATTCTTGTTTTAAAAATTTCAAGCTTTACCAAATGGATGTAAAATCCGCATTTTTAAATGGTATAATTCAAGAAGAAGTCTATGTAAAACAACCTCCGGGGTTTGAAAATTTTTCTAGGCCTAATGATGTTTATAGACTTAAAAAGGCCTTATATGGTTTGAAACAAGCACCCCGTGCATGGTATGATAAACTTAGCTCTTTTCTTTTGCAAAATGGTTTTACAAGAGGTAAGTTGACACTACTCTCTTTGTTTTTGAAAAAGGGCAAGATTGCTTACTAGTGCAAATTTATGTTGATGATATTATTTTTGGTGCTACTAATGAATCCTTGTGCAAGAAATTTTCTAAGTTAATGCAAGGTGAATTTGAAATGAGCATGATGGGGGAGCTCAACTTCTTCCTTGGACTTCAAATTAAGCAATGCCAAGAAGGAATTTATATTTCTCAATCAAAATATACAAAGGATCTTTTAAAGAAATTTGGCATTGAAGAAGGAAGAACCGTCTCTACCCCAATGGCAACAAATGTCAAGATTGACAAAGATGAAAAAGGCAAGTCGGTTGATGAATCCAAATATAGAGGTATGATTGGTAGTTTACTTTATTTAACCGCAAGTAGACCGGACATTCTTCATGCCGTATGCCTATGTGCTCGTTTTCAAAGCAATCCCAAAGAATCTCATATGAGTGCCGTTAAAAGGATTTTTCGATATTTGAAAGGCACTATTCAATATGGTTTATTCTATCCAAAAAAAAAAATTTTCTCTAAAAGGTTATAGTGACTCGGACTATGCGGGAACTATTGATGATCGGAAAAGTACTTCCGGATCATGTCAATTTTTAGGCGATTGCCTAGTATCTTGGTTTTCAAAGAAACAAAATTGTGTTTCACTTTCAACGGCCGAAACCGAATATATTTCCGCAGCATTTTGTTGTACTCAACTTCTTTGGATGAAACAAACTTTAGCGGATTATAAATGTTCTTTTGAAAATGTTCCTATCTTTTGTGATAACATATCCGCTATAAATATTGCTCAAAACCCGGTTCATCATAACCGTACTAAACATATTGAGATTCGACATCATTTTCTAAGGGATTGTGTCTCAAAACGAAAAATTGAGATATCTTTTGTACCATCTCAAGATCAATTAGCGGACATTTTTACTAAACCGCTAACTTCCGAGACTTTTGCATCAATACGAGCTCGGTTAGGCATAATGCATATTGAATGAGGTCTATGATTGCATTTTTGCACGTTTTTAAAACTTAGGCGAAAAATCGGATTTTTGGTTGAAAATTCGGATTTTGGAAAATGACGTGACAAGCAGTTTGAAATGGTTGAGGCAACCGTCGCCCTCAACGTCGACCGTCGCCCTCAACCTCGACCGGTCGCCCTAAGCATAAAATTGGATTAAAACCGTTTTGTCTTCAGCATTCTTCATTTTAACTTATTTTGGCCATTTTTCGTCCCCTTTGCCAAAATCACACAAATTTCACTTCAAATTTGTTTTCTTGCATATGTTTTATATTTTGGATTTCATTAGGCTCGATTATTATCATCATTGCTCATCTTTACCGAATTAATGGTAAGAATTCTAATCCATTTGCTCAATTGGGTTGAACCCTTGAGATTTTGACTTATTTGCAAAATTCTTGATTCTAATTTCATATGAATGTGATGAGCTTAATATTTATGATGTATTGAATGTTGTTTGCACTGAATTGGTGATGAAATTTTTTAGCTTAAATGAATTTCAAAGGCGTTATATACTTCTAGTTTTATTTGACGCACGCCAAGTGTTCGACAAAATGTTTTAATGAAAAATTCATCACCTACGTGATTCTCTCGATTTGAAAAGTCATATAAGTTTATAGAGATCATGTTTTATCAATCAAATGAGCTTTTGCAAGTCAATTGATCAACTTTTCCCTTTTATTTGGAATTTAAGCTTCAATTTTCAATAAGCTCGATAAATCGATAAATTTGCGCACTTTGATATGAATATATGATGTTTTTATCGTGCTAACATTCTTTTTGATGATTCCAAAGGGGGAGAAACAGGAAAAATGCTCATACGCTCAAAGAAGCGAAAATAAGCTTGCAAGAAAAGCTATATGCTAGGGCTCTTGAAAGCCATAAGCTGTGAATATTGCTTAGTCCATTTGATGTATTGTGGACTTTTATGCTTGACTAATGATGTTTTGTGACAGGGGGAGCTTATAAGCTCATGGAATTCAAGCTTAAGTTGTGAAAGCTAAGCATTTAGCTTTTAGTTGTTGCTTGTATACTTGTTCTTTATATGCATGTTGATAAGGGGAGCATGTGCAAAAATGATTTTGAAAAATCTTTGCTCCTATCCTTGTGTGCTTGTACTTATGATGTATCTTGTTTGTAATTAATTGTTGTTTTAAGACCGGAAAATTTGTTTTGTTTTAAAATCGACCTTCTAAAATTGTTTTGGTTTGTAATCATCAAAAAGGGGGAGTTTGTTAGATAAATGTTTTTATCAAGATTTTGATGATTTTGTTGTAATAAGATTTTATACCAAAACAATGTTTTTATATGTTGTCCAAATACTCCTAAATGATTTAAAATGTTTTTACTAATTTTTGGAGTATTTCTTAGAGTTTTTAATTTGATAAAAATTGGACAACACTTTTGTTGGTTTTGTTTAAATTGGTTTTTACACCAAAACTATGTTTATAAATGTTGTCTAAATACTCCCAAATGATTTAAAATGTTTTTACTAATTTTTTGGAGTATTTCTTGAAGTTTATTTTTGAAAAAAATCGGACAACATTTCAAAGGGGTGGGTAAATGGGTCGCCCAAAGTGGTCGACCGGTACGAAGATTAGAAAATAGAAACAGAACTTACAGTCTTGAAAAAGAGAGGGGACCGGTCAAGGGTGAGGTCGACCCGGTCGCACCCTAGGCGCACGGTCGCACCCCACCTCGGCCGTCGCACCCCGCAACCCCTACCTGGATCGCACTATTTTTTTCAAACGGTCGAAATCTTCAATGTACCTATGTTAATTTTTGACAAAGAAAATTCCAACCGTTGTAATGTCTGTGATGTAAGATTTGCTTTTCATTTTTGTACAATATTTCTACATCTTGTGATCTTCTTTTTGTAGACAAAAGTGAAGATAGAGGAGCCTATGTTGGAGCCTATGTTGGTGAAGCTTCCTATAAATAGAGGATGAATTGAAGACACAATATATAACACATACAAGCAAAATACACAACAAGAAATCAGCAAATTGTTCAAGCTTTTATTTTTACATTCTTGTTGTAATAGCCTAAGTACTTTCACTTGCACATCTTTGAGGTCTAGGCTTTTTGATTCTTGATTACACTTGCACTCAATCTTTGTATTGGTTTCATAGAGTTGTAATCTTGAATTTTGTCCATCATTCAACACAAGACATTCTTGTGAGTATTCTTGTGGTAAGAATACACTGGGTGATTTAGGTGATAGGTGTTTGAAGAGTGTGGTACTCTTCAAAGGTGGTGAAGGAAGATTGTGGTAATCTCCTTGAAGGTGTTGTAAGAGGATTGTGGTGATCCTCAAGGTGTTGTATTAATTGTGGTAATTAATAAAATCTTTTTCTTTTGAAATCCATCCCAGGAGATCTTTGGGGTGGTAGAGGATTAGGCCCTAGGTGGGTTGAACCTCTTTAAATCAACGAGTGTTGTTTAATTTCCGCATTTACATTCTTGTCATTTACTTGTTGATTCGAAAAAGAGGGTAATTTGCGAAAAATCGGGATAATCTATTCACCCCCCTCTCAGATTATCGCCGCCACTTGACTAACAATATTTATATATTATTTTTTTAAAATTTAGTAGATAGATAAATAATACTTAATAATATAAAAAAGTGAATTATATATATGAAAATATATACATAATAATATAAAAATAAATTCAGTACATACTGAACTTTCACTACAACATAAATGATATTAGGTAACACACAAAAAATGTTACCTAATGGCCATAAAATGTTACTATAGACAATAGGTAGCACTTTTATGGCGATGCACTTGCCCGTGCTACCTATTGTCTAAGGTATCACTTTTATTAGCTTTTAGTGACACTTTTTCTAAGTGTTACACTAAGTTCTCTATTGGTAACACTTTGAAGTAATATTTCTAATATATAACACTTTTTGTAACACTTTTTATATTTGTAACACTTTAAAAAAAATACTTCTAAAGTGTTACATATGAATCTTATGTAACACTTTTTTTGTAGCACTTCGTAGAAATACTATTTTTTGCCACCAAGTAGATTAGAACCCACTTTTGGTATTTGTTAAAGTGACAGTTTGTCATTAAGCTAAGTTGATTCTTATTACAACTTTTACTTTGTTTTATATATACACATACACACACACACATATATATATATATATATATTAAAATTGTATAAAAATTATATTATATGTATATATATAATAAATTTTATATAATAATGATTGTATGATATAATATATGTATTAAATTATATTATACATTTGTATATATCAAATTTTATATTATATAGTATATAGTTTGAAAATCATATTATGTTATATATTAAAGGACACAAAAATTAAAAATATAAAAAATATATAAAATGAATTTATTGATGATCAATATTCAATCAAGTAAAAATAAAAATATATAAAAATATAAAATTAATTTACCAAAGGATAAAAAGTTCTAACAATAAAAAATTAAATAATAAAAAATAATTTACCGATGGAAAATTTTCTTAAGTAATTACCGACAACATCAATTTTCATTGGTAAACTTTTTTAAAAAGTTAACGAAGAAATTGGTCTTCGTTAATAAAAATTAAAAATAAATAAATAAAAATACTTACATGCGCATTTTGCATCGATATTACTGACGGAATTAATTTCCTCCATAAAAATAAAAAATAAAAGTAAAACTAAAATACTTTATAAAAAGAAATAAAAATTGATAAAAAAAACATAGTATATGATGTCTACAATTTTTAAGTTTGGTGATTTTTTTGTCTTCACCTATTTTGTGACATCAATTAATTAAGTAAATCATTGACATGATTTAATGATAGTTATATAATTTTGTGTTACTAAAATATAGCCTAAAAAGTGTTACAATTAATAAAATATAGTGTTGCCAAGAGTGCTTCTTAAATAAAGTGATACCTATTTGCGTTACAAAAGAAATAACAAAAAAAAAAGTGATACTTAAAAAGTGTTACTTATTTAAAAGTGTTACATATAAGCGTTACATTTGATAAAATGCTACAAAAGTGTTAAATAAATATTATAATGTAAAGAGTGTTACAAACATGTGTTACCTATGTACCTTATGTAAAAAGTGCTACAAAATTTGTGTTACCTAATGTCACTTATGTTGTAGTGTTTTTTATTTTTATTCGGTTCACTCGGTTTACAGAACTCTAAACACCCCTAATAATTAGATGCATTTACAGTTATAATTATAAAATTCAAGCAAAATTGCAAAGTAGATAAGAATATTACAATTGTAATGAATTTGATTACTTTTGTATATGAAATATTGTATAAGATTTGCAAATGTATGGTTTAAACTAATTAATACATGGTTTAAACTTATTTTTATATTTTTTTATGTATTAAAAAGATAAATGTATGCATATTATTTTAATTGTTTTTTCTAAAATTGATATGGCAAAGAAAAATTGTGCAAAGTTCAGACGACAAAATTAAAGTTATAAGAAAGTTCAGATCACAATCTCAATTTCCTGCCCTTTTCTTCATTCTCAAATAAACTCAAACAAATTGCACATTCCAATCCATTCTCCTCATCGGTATCGATGAAATGGCAGACGAAACGAGGCCCTTATAAATCGATGAAGAAACAATATCGGTATCGTTAGTTCTTGTATCCGTAGTTAGCAAGTTGTGGAGATTATGCAAGATTACCGACGATGATCTCCCGTGTTGAGATAGGAACCATTTGGCGTAGCAATGTAACAAAGTGACCAATAAAATAAGGACGAGAAATAAAGATACGATCTCGACGAGCATGACGTTGGCGTCGAGTATATATTGCCTTCATAATAAGATTGTTGTAAAGTAAAGGTGTGTGGAGGTATAGCGAACAAAACAGTAGTGGTAAGTTTCTTGCTGCAGAGAATGCGTGTGTAATTAAGTAAATATTGATTTGGGAGTGCGTTTTACGTGAACGTGAAGTCGTTGAAAAGGACTAATTATAATAAAATGTGGTTATCTAGACTAGAGAGGGTACCGGTGTTTCTGATGTCTGAGAGTGAATAGAAGAGATGTTCGTGAAGGCGACGGCAGAATATATACACATATATATAGTATAGGTTATATTGCTTAGTGTTATTATATATTAGCTATCTCAGGTTATGCATGGGACTGTTGATTCATTTTTTATGTGTCCATGTGGTCTTATTTTAGCTGTCGGAGCACAATAATCTATTGTCTTTAATATGTTGGTGTCAGAGGCAAACACCATAGCAGTCAATATATTATTTTCAACTGTTTGGTACAGTAGAGTAAATCCAAATTTCCAAAATAAGAGTAAAGGTATTAGAATAATACCTCTAAGATTTAATCTAATTACAAAAGAATCCAAATATCTTGGAAAATTAAAAATACTCCCCCCCCCCATAGAGTTTGTTTTTGTTTTCCAATTCTATACCTTCTTAATGGGTGCAATTTATAAAATAAAAATGATTGTCAATGTGATATCTGTAATTTTGAAAAATAACTAGATTTTTCTGTAATTAAACATACCTCCATGAGCCATTACAAACACCACGGTGAAGTTTATTTTTGTTTTACAAATACGCTTTTCAGTAGGTGCAATTTGTAATTTACAGACAAATGGGAATGACATATTTGTCATTTTAGAGATAATTGAGTTTCTTTGACATGAAATTTAACTTCAATAGTAATTTTTGTAATTAACCCCAAAAAATAAACAAGGAAAATAAGAATATGGTCAAGGAAAACGATAAAAGTGCATAATCGTACGGTCCATATTCGTCTGACTATATCCCTCTGTTACATTATATAACAAGCGTACTGCTCTTAGAGTGAGATTATGAGGGTGTTTGGTTAAGCTTATTTAAAAGATATTATAAGCTCTTACATCTTATAAGATGTTTTAGAACTTATAGTATGTTAGATCTTATTTTAAAATAATCGGTTAAAGTGTTTGGATATAATAAGATGAAAGAGAATCTTATTTTGAAAATAAGGTGGGTCCTCCTAGGTTATTTTACAAAAAAAAAATTATAATCTCCTAAAATATATTGAGATAAGATCTTTTCAAAAAAAAAAAAATACTAAACACGTTTAGAGAGCTTATAAGCTTCTCAAACACTTATAAGCTCTGCTAAACATCCTCTAAATGTAAATTTGGGTTTTTCCCCATGTAAAACCGTAAAGAAAAGGCTCATTTCATTAATTTTATAGATCCGTGTAAAAAAAAACACTACGATATAATTTAGACATAAATACACATTGACAAAAACTTATGTAAGACCGTCTCACGAGTCCAAACCGTGAGACGGATCCTCACCCGACCCGACTACCTGCTTTACAGTTTTTAAGAAACAAACCAATGGCAATTTGTGAATATGAGGGAATGAGAAGGATTTTTGGACGTGGCCCATAAACGGTACTTGGATACCTGGTCCAAATTGGGCATGTCTATTATTTATGTGCAGTTGTCTTTACTTCTTTCTTGGTTTCTCTATATAATAAAATAACCATGTGGTCAATAACATAATAAGCTCTTTTTATATTCTAATATTGTTGAGAACTATGTCATTTTGTTTTTACAAATTTCCAATAACTTTCAAAATAAATATATTTTCAATAATAAGCTAATTACAAAATATTAAATTTTAATATATTAAATAAAACAAATATCACGAACATATATCTACAATTTAAAAATTTAATAATTCCTTTTTTAAGTACGATTTTTTCTCGAAATTATAATGTATCACTTTGTATTCAAAAAGTATTACTTTATATTAGACAAGTATTACTTACTAATTCCTTTAAAAATATCATTTTTTTATTCAAGAATATTACTTTTTATTATAAAATTATTACTTACATTTGTTTAAACTATATACTATTCCCTTTAAAACTACTAGTCTTTTACCCGTGCGATGCACGGGGTCTATATATTTATTAGACCCCTGTTTTATCTTGTTACATGTACGTACATTTTTCTATAATAGTTTTATGAACTCAACCTATTGGATTTAGGATGACAATATCCTCATGGGAACCATCCCGTTGGTAACCAAATAATATGGGACGAGAAAAATCCGGTTAATTCGGGGATGGGAGCGAGCGGGGATGGGGATTCTACGCTTCTATAGACACGGCGATGGGACAGGATTGATATTTATATCCCGTCCATTTTCTATTTTGATTAGATAAAATAGAGATTCTCCATTTCCATCCTCATTCCCCGAATATGTATTATTTTTTATCTATTATTAATATTAATTCTATTTATAATTTTTATTTTATTAATTTTAAAAATTAAACCCAATAATCTTTATAATTTTATTTGTTCTCATTCTTTATTTTACAATTATGTATTTATGTTATCTATGTTTAAAAAAATAGTGATTGCAAAATGTTTAAAATTTCAAAAAAAAATAACTAAAATATAAAGATAATTAATTTAAGAAATAAATCATACGATTACACCGTAAAAATTATTATAAACTATAACAGAAATTTGTTTAAATACGAAATATTTAGTTGTGTGAATATGAATTGTATATATTTATAAAACATATTTATCTATAAAAACTAAAAGTTTAAAAATATTATACCTGTCCAATGTTGGAATATTTTTTACTGCCCCAATGTTGAATGTTTAATAAATTATATTTCCAATACAATTAATAATAAAATTATTTCAAATTTCAAGACTCTTTGGGGTTTAAAAATAACAACAATTGTCAAAATTATAAAGGAAATAAACAAAATCATGATATATATATTTCCAACACAATTTTAAGGGAAAACAAAATATTTAAAAAAACAAAAACTATTTTATTTTTATATATAAACATATATCAAAAAAATTATCAAACATTCAAATTCATATCTAATTTCAAATGACAACTTTGAAACTTGAATATCAAACGTTAAAAAACTCATGTTAAGATGAAAAGATATGTTAATATATAAAAAAATAAGTTTCTATATATAAATACCATTGTGAATATAAATTCATATTAAATAAATCTTAAATTTCTTCTAACATAATTATATATATTACTATTTATTGATATTTGTGATATGTAAAATTTGGATATACATATTTTTAGATATTTTCTTCAATTAAAATAAATATTTTTTAATCAGTTTAATCAATAACCCAAATGCATGATTTTAAATGCCCATTAAAAATTATAAAAAAAGTAATAAATATTTATTATATTTTATTTATTATATTTTTTATTATTTTATACATGCAGTATGGGTGTCAAACTGAAGATCATAAAAAAATAATTAATTTGATATATTATACATAAAAAATAGATCAAAAATGAAAAAAGTTATTAATTTTTTTTATAAAAAAGATAAATACAACAATTAGTGCAATACACACACAAATTTGTGTATTTATGTTATCTATGTTTAAAAACATAGTGATTGTAAAAAGTTTAAATTTTAAAAAATAATTAAAATATAAAGATAATTGATTTGAGAATAAATCATACGATTCCACCATAAAAAATTATTATAAGCTATAACAGAAATTTGTTTAAATACGAAATATTTAGTTGTGTGAATATGAATTGTATCTATTTACAAATATATCTATCTATAAGAAAGTAAAAATTTGAAATATATTTTAACCGTCATTTGAATTTTTTTTACTACCCCAATGTTGAATATTTAATAAATTTTATTTTCAATACAATCAATAATAAAATCATTTCAAATTCTAATATTGTTTGGGGTTTAGAAAGCTCAACAACTGTCAAAATTATTAAAGGAATTAAACAAAAATCATGTTATATATTTTGCAACATAATTTTACGGGAAAATAAAATATTTCAAAAAAAATATTTTATTTTTATATGTACACATATATAAAATAATTCAAACAGTCTAATTCATATCTAATTTCAAATAGACAACTTTGAGACTTGAATATCATAATACGTCGATAAATATAAAAAATATTATGTTAATATATATAAAAAATTCTATATATAAAATACCATTATGAATATAGATTCATATTAAATAAATCTTAAATTTCTTCTTATAACACACACACACACACACACACACACATATATATATATATATATAATGTTATTTATTGAGATATGAGATATGTAAAATTTGCACACATATTTTGAGATTTTTCTTCAATTAAAATAATTATTTTCTAATTCAATTTAATCAATTTAAATATAATTCTATATAATTATTAAGAAATGTGATAAGCCAAATAACAACTACACATATATCATAAATAGCCAAAATACATGAATATACAAATTGATGTCCACTAACCCAATGCATAATTTTCAATGTCCATTAAAAATTATAAAACAAAATGTAATAAATATTTCTTATATTTTATTTGTTATGTTTTTTACTATTTTATATATGCAATATGGGTATCAAACTGGGGAATATAAAAAATGATTAATTTGATATTATATATAAAAAATTGATCAAAAATAAAAAAAAATGTTATTAATTTTTTTTTAAAAAAGAAAAAGATAAATAAAATAATTAATGCAGTATACACATAAATTTGGAAAGCTAATTTAATATTATTCTATTTTTATATCATTTTAGAAAGTTATTGTTTAAAGAAAGTTGACTGCCAAATATAATAAAATACCAAATATTTATCATTTATTATTTTTACACATATTTTTATTACTTTTTATAGTAAGTGTAAAAGAGCGGAAAATTTTTTACTTACTATTTCCAGCGACTTCTCTTTTTATATATATATAGATTACTTATTACTTTTAAAAAAGGGTGAGAGACTGATAGATGTTTTTTACTTCAGCCATGGTGGTGGCACGTCGATGTTAATTTTGAAGTACTCGAAGATGGTGAAGATTTTTTGCTGATTGTGTACGGTCAATGGTAGAGAGTGCTAGTGATGGAGGCAAAACGATGTTCCTGCTTTCTTTGTTGTTTTCATGGCTACTTTTGGAAAAGACTAATACATGATAATAGTGTTAATTGGTAGTTCTTGTTGTAATTGGCGATATAAAAAAACAAGTATTACTTGTTTTGTCAAAAGTAATTTTTTATTCAAAAAGTATCACAGTTTCTTGATTGTTAAAAACTATTTGACGATGCAAAACCAAATATTATTGTTTTCTTTATAAGTATTATTTTTTATTCAAAAAGTATCACTTTTTATTAGTTTTTATTTAAAATTATGTAATTGATGTCGTATGAAAAAGTACTACTTTTAAATTCAAAAGTATCACTTTATATTCAAAAAGTATCACTTTTTATTAGTTTTTATTTAAAACTATGTAATTGATGCCGTACGAAAAAATACTACTTTTAAATTTAAAAGTACCATTTTATATTCAAAAAGTATCACTTTTTATGAATTATCACTAAAGGTATGTAATGACGATATGCCAAAAAAAGTACAACATCAAGTTAAGTTTTATGATAATTTAGTAATAGTTTTTACTTAAAAGTATTAGATATTATACGAAAAGTGTTATTTTTATTAATTGTCATTTAAATCGAAAAATAAAACTAGTTATTCAAAAGTGTCATTTGTTACTTCAAAAGTATGAGTTTTTTGGCCAAAAGTATCATTTTTTACCAACGGGGCTCAGTAGCGCACCTAAATCAGTAAATACCACTAATTTAAGAAACAATATCTTATGTATGTGAATACACCTAGAATTTTGTTTGTGATGTCTAGTTGGGATGTCCAATCTCTAGCTACCTGGTGAACCCAGACTCATTTCAAGCTTTTTCTCTTCTAAAAAGCTATGGCTTGTTTTTCTTCTAAAAAAGAGTTTTGCTGATAAAAAAAAATATCAGCATAATCATATAACACTAAATTAATTTCATGCACCTGAGCGAAAAAAGGAGTTGATTGTAAAGTCAGAGTTTCAGAAACTAATTTGAAGACGTGAAATTTAATTAATTAATCACCGAAAAAACAAAAAATTCCTGGAAATATTTCACGAGTGGAATTTTCAGAATTCCATACAAAATAAAGAAAGAAGATAAAAAAAAATTGTCACTTCAATGCAATAGTTGTAATTGGCAGAAGTAGATGTGTCATTTACAAAAGGAAAGAAAGAGACCCACTTCGATGGTGGAGGTGGCACAAGAGGAAAGAAAGCAAATATAAAAGCTATTCGTTCTTTTTTTCTGGGAGTTGGTGGGTTGGGTGGATCCGGGTTTGGGTTAGGATCCGTGACGGTCTCACAAGAGACCCACTCATACACCTTACCCCTTTTACTGCTGATTTTGTTGGGTTCGCTATACCGCGGGGCTTAACGCAGCGGAAATTTAAAAATATAAAACATGCATACAGTTATACGTAAAATAAAAGCCCCGGGTTCTCGTAGCGATTTAACGATCGCGCGAATTATACAAGTGGTAAAAATTAGGATTTAATAATTTTTACCTAAATAGCTTCCTTTTGAAGAAGATGTAGAAGGAATTCAAATTCCTCGCAGCAGGGTAAATCCTCGAATCACGAACTCGCAGAGGTCCAAGTGTCCCTCCTCTAAAGCCAGTCCACACGATGGATGATAGCACCCGGATTATAAATTTCGCTAGTAATTTATAACCCGTTTGTATATTCAATCTCAAGTTTGGAGTGAGCACCAATCCTTAATTCAACCGGTGAAATTAAGAATTGTTGTTATGTAGTTAAACCAAGAAGGGTTCTTGAAAAAAGAAGAAAGACTTGGAGAGAGAATAAAAGGGGTAGGCGTTTTTTTAGAGAGAAGACGTCTACTAATTTTTATCTGTTTTGTATCTCTTATTCTTCTACTGATTGTTAAAGATACTTATATGATTCATCCTATGTTCATAAAAGTGTCCAGGTTCAAAACCTAAAATCAGTAGGAGAATATTATAGGATAATCTCAATTGATCCTACAATATCTTGCCATATCCGGATAACCCTTATCCGGATATTCACAAGAAAATCCCTCCATCTTTTTCTTTCTTTCAAATTAGCCAGATGGGCCTATCCTTATGGGCTTAATTTAATTAAAAAGGTCCATCAATTAATTTCAATTAATTGATCCAGCCCATATTTAATTAATTTGATCAAATCAATTCCATCTAGCCCAAATAAATAATCCAATTATTTATTTGGCTATATTTAACTATTAAATATAGTCTTTTCATAAAATTAATTGATCTTATCAATTAAATTACTTTTTCACTCTAAAGACTTCCTAATCTAATTAGATCTAATTAAATAATCTAATTATTTAATTAAATATTTAATTCAATCAATGAATTAAAACCAAGCCACAATTAATTAATCTCTATCAATTAATTGTATCCAACCTTTTGGACTAATTTTCGATTGAAAAAATGACACCAACCATTTTGTGTGTGACCCTTTAGGTTCACAACTAATGCTAGTAGTAGGCTTACAACTTTTGTAACTTACGAATAATAATTATTTAATTAATTAATCCAATTAATTAATACGTTTTGAAATTAACTCTTTAATTCCAAAAACCTACAAATCATGGGAACATCTAGCAAGTAGCATGATCGTCTAGCAATAGGTGAAATAGCGAGTAAACCTATTTCAATTGCGATTGCATACATGCACGGTCCTTTCAACATCTAATCTCCGATTAAATCTTGGGCATGGATTATAAGTCGAAACCACTTGATTTAATAGCGTGATTCCATTTCAAGTCTAGTGATTTCTTTATGAATCAATATTCATCATGCCTTGGCCAAGGTCTTTAAATCACAAACTACTTAAAACACAGGAGATTCGCTTGTCAATAAACAAGTGTCGAATTCTATGTTGACCAGCGATTAACCTCCATATACACCAATGCAACATCCAAAATATCCCCTTTATGATTGTCAAGCAATCAGACGATAAATCAAAATATTACAGGATGTACATAAGGCTACTATCGTGCCTCAAGTCTAAGGACTAATCATGTACTGTCGCAATGTGGAAATTTTTAATTCGACAATAAATATTCCAATTAAGAATTTCCATTGGGTCATGTTCAGTGTACTTGTTCTCTAACAAGCACCCGGATATATGCATTTGCGTCACAACGCTAATGTTAATGGAATGCAACATCCTCGTCATACGAGCATGCATCATATGCACAAGTCTTGAGGGGCTATTCAATGTCCTATCTTGAAAAGCCCATTGACTTGGAACTAATTTAAGATCAAAGCCTTAGAGACATGTTCCATGATCGCCATCAAATGCGCAACCATGTCCCATAGCTTAATATGATCTAAGGACTTTATCAAACTCACAATTAATAATATTAAATGCAAAACAAATGATAAAGAAATGCCTTTATTAATATGATTCTCAATAAAATTGTCTTTACAAGTAGAATAAACTCCAATCTAATTGGAGCGTCGGGCACTCTACTCTAACAATCTCCCACTTGCCCTAGCTCCAACTGCCCATGTATCTTAGGCCCATCTTCTCGAGATGTCCGTCGAATACCTTTTGTGATAAGGGTTTAGTTAGTGGGTCTGCTACATTTTCTGCTGAAGCGACTCGATCCACAACGACGTCGCCTCTACCAATGATCTCTCGGATCAGATGGTATCGTCTCATGATGTGCTTGGATCTTTGATGAGATCTTGGCTCTTTTGCTTGCGCGATGGCTCCGTTGTTATCACAGTAAATCATTACTAGATCAACAACAGATGGAACTACACCCAACCCTTGGATGAAGTTTCATATCCAAATGACTTCTTTTGCCGATCGATGCAAAGAATATATTGACCTCTGTGGTGGAGTCTGCAGTTGTTTCCTGTTTAGAACTCTTCCAACTGACTGCTCCACCATTCAAGGTGAATATATACCCTGACATGGACTTAGAGTCATCTACATCGGACTGAAAACTAGAGTCAGTAAAACCTTCTAGTTTCAGTTCTCCATTGCCGTTATATCAAAAAGATATCCTTAGTTCTTCTCAAGTACTTAAGGATCATCTTAATGCCTTCCAAAGTGATCATCCCTGGATTGGTGATATCCGCTCGTGACACTCGAGCATGAGCAACATCAGGCCTAGTACATAACATCGCATACATTATGCTTCCAATAGCGATGCATAAGGTATGTGAGCCATCCTTTCTCTTCTCATGGTGTGTCTTGGGGACATAGCCTTAGAAAGTGAAATTCCATGACTCATTAGGGGTATCCTCGCTTGGATTCCTCCATGCTAAACCTTTTAGCATTTTGTCTATGTACATGGATCGGGGATAGTCCGATCATCCTTCTCGATCTATCTCTATAGATCTTAATCCCTAGGATGAAGGATGCATCTCCCAAGTCCTTCATGGAGAACTGTTTAGATAACAAGTCCTTGTTGACTCGTAACAATCCTATATCATTCCCAATGAGTAGGATGTCGTCAACATAGAGCACAACAAACGCAATCGCGCTCCACTAACCTTCTTGTAGACGCATGGTTCATCCAGGTTCTTATGAAAATCAAACGCGTTTTGATCGTTTCATCAAACCTAATGTTCCAACTCCTCGAAGCTTGTTTGAGTCCATAAATGGATCTGAGGTTTGCAAACCTTTTGCTCACTCCCACCGGATATGAAGCCCTCTCGGGCCGCTTCATGTAGATCTCTTCTTTAATGTTTCCATTAAGAAAAGCGGTCTTCACATCCATTTGCCATATCTCGTAGTCATAATACGATATGGCCAAGAAGATCGAATGGATTTAAGCATCGCCATGGTGAAAAAGTTTCCTCATAATCAACTCCTTGCTTCTAAGTATAACCTTTTGCAACCAACCGTGCTTTGTAGGTTGCTACCTCTCCATCTACTCCAAGCTTCCGCTTGTAGACCCATTTGCGACCAATAGGAACAATTTCTGTGGTGGGTCCACCAAGGTCCATACCTTGTTGGTGTACATGGAGTCCATTTGATCGCATTGCTTCTCGCCATTTTTCCAGTCAATGTCCAACATCGCCTCTCCATAGCTTCTTGGATCATTATCCAAGGAGTCCCTCTTCTTTGTTCTCTAACAAAGGTTGACCTCTCAGCGCCCTTGAAACCCCAATGATTTCGAAGAGGTTGTGCTTCGATGGTCGAGCTACAAGCGTGTGTCATTTGCGGTAACATTCGGGAAATTATGTGGCTCTTGAACTTCTTCAAGTTCTACGACTCCGCCATTCCTTTAAGAGAGAAACTCATCTTCAAGAAAAGTGGCATTCCTCGAAATAAACACTTTTTTGCTCCGAAGGGTCATAGAAATACTATCAATAGACTCTCTAGGATACCCCTTAATTTACATAAGATGGATCTCATGTCCAACTTATCTCCCACTTTGCTTCACATAAGCAAAAGACACCCCATACCCTCCTAAGGTACTTGTAGGAAGGTGTTTTGCCACACCATATCTCATATGGTACTTTGGGCACGACTTTTGATGGCACTCTATTCAATAGATATCTTTGCCGTTTCTAGGGCATAACCCCGAGAATGAAAGAGGTAATGAAGTGAAACTCATCATCGAAGCGAACCATGTCTATGAGGGTTCGATTCTACGCTCCGCAACCCCGTTGAGTTGTGGAGTAGCGGGGAGGAGTCCTTTGTGAGACAATCCCATTCTCTTTTAGATAATCAATAAACTCGGTGGTCAAGTATTCACCCCTCGATCCGATCGAATGGATTTAATGCTTCGACCAGTTTGTTTCTCCACTTCGCATCTAAATTCTTTGAACCTTTCAAAGGCCTCGATTTGAACCTCATTAGGTACACATAACCATACCTAACGATCGTCGGTAAAAGTTATGAAGTAGTGATTGTTCCTCGTGCACTAACACTTAGTGGACCACACACATCTGTATGGATCAAATCCAATAGATCTTTGGCGCGCTCAACTTGTCCAACAAATGGTGATTTGGTCATTTTTCCTTTGAGACATGATTCACATGTTGGCAACGCTTGCTCTTCCTTAAGGTTGAGTTTTTGTCCCAACTTGTTAATTCTTTTCTCAGAAATATGACCTAATCTAGCATGCCAAAGTGTGAGAGAACTATGATTATCTAACTTTCTTTTATTTTGTTGAATGTGATATATGGGTTTTTGGGGAGTCAAAGTGTATAAACCATTCATCAAAATGCAAGTAGATATAATAGAAGAACATCGAGAGATAGAACAACTTCTATCCTTAAATAAAAAACCATAGCCCTCTCCATCCAAAATAGGAATGGAGATGATGTTTCTAACAATATCTGGTGCATAAAGACAATCGTTTAAAACTAAAACAAAACCATTATCAAGAGCTAAGTTAACAGTTCCTATGGCTAATGCAGCAACCTTTGCTCCATTCCCCAGCCGCAGGATCATCTCTCCTCTACTCAGCTCCCTTCTTCTTGTCATTATCTGCAAATCATTGCAAATATGAGATGCGCAACCGGTATCTAATACCCAAGAAGAATCATTAACTGATAAGTTAACTTCAACAAAATAAATACCTGAACGTTTCAGGCTTGCAAGATACTCCTTGCAGTTCCTCTTCCAATGTCCCATTTTACCGCAATTGTGGCATTTGTCATTAGCTTGTGAAGACCCCTTCTTGGCATTAACGCCCCCACCTTTTGTCTTCTTGTTGGGATTAGTGGAACCCTTTCCATTCCCCTTCCTTTTCTTAGACTTTGCAGCCTTTGATCCAGAAGTGGATCCAACAACCAAGATCGGCTTATCCTTCTTAATGGTGGATTGGCCTGTCTTAACATGCTCACCAACTCATGGAGACTAGTATCCATGTTGTGCATGTTAAATTTGACAACAAAGGTGTCAAATGAGGAGGCAAAGATTGCAACAAAGAGGTCCACATAGAGCTCATTATCCATAACGACTCAAGGGCGCAAGCCTTTCAATGAGTGCTATCACCGTCGACCCCATGATCATGAATCAAGAGCCCCGGTCATACGACATTTGAAAAGCTCCTTAGATATCTTATATCTTTCTTGTCGGGTTCTCTCACCATACAACTCTTGTAGGTGGAGGAGGATATCAGTAGCATTATCCAAACCCTCGTTCTGCCTTTGCAATTCATTTGACATCGAAGCTAGCATGTAGCAACGAGCCTGGAGATTGTCATCTATATGACGTAAATACTCCAAATAGGCCTCTGAAGTCACATCCTCAGGAGGAGTAGTGGGGGGCGATTTTTCAAGAACATAAGCCCTCTTTTCAGATTGGAGGACTATCTTGAGGTTTCTCAACCAATCGACAAAATTAGGACCTACGGTCAATTTGTTTTGCTCAAGAATAGTTGCAATTGGATTTTTAGCCATTTCAGTAGATTAATCTACAAAAATAAATGAAGCAGAAAATGAGTAAACTATGAGAATAACATATTAATTTAATATAAGGTCTTTAATATTAAATTCTCCCACTATTTTATTCAAATTCCATTAACCCCAAATGGAAAAACGAGAAATCCAATTTCCTAGTGGGCTTGAGGCCCAATAGAAATATTTCACACCCCAATTTTATGAGTCCATGAAATATATCTATGGTAGTCAACTCTTTGACAATTGTATCGCTATACAACTCTCAAGTTTGTTTTACCTCACATTTTCTCGTATACCCCAATTTTATGAGCCTATACGGTACTAAGTGTCAAACAAACCCATCAAACCTTCGTGCAAATGGAGCATCAAAATGTTACACGACTCATGGCCAACATAAGGACGAGTCCATTCCACGAACATCTCCATGTTTGGTAGAGAACACAGCTTTCCAACACTAAGTCACTCCACGACTCATGGCCAGTGACCAAGTGCGGTAGCATCGTCATGTCATCTACCTTTGATGGAAGGTATGGAACGATAGATCCAACCTATCTTGTCCATTTTGTTTGATATAGAATTAATTTAAAAAATTAAATTCTTTTAAGTTTCAAAAACTTGGGGTTTTTAATTTTCCAAGACCTCATCATAAACCTATTTACTAGGTGAGTTTTATTTAATGCAACATATCAATATATGAATTGCGCAAGCAAAAAGCATTAAATAAATTCTAACATGCATCCTATCAAAAAGCGGTGGGATGATCATGGCGGCTTATGCGACCCATTTGAGCAAAAATGGGTCTATGGTCAATCTAAGGGATAAAATAAATAGAACTATTTCTATTACATTTTATTAATGTACCCATACATGCATGGGCCTTGAATCTTCAATTCTATTACATTTGTAAAATCTACCCACACACGCGTGGGCCTTTAGCATCGAACGTCCTCCAAATTACAATAAATGGAAAACCTCACCACCTAATCTACTCTCAATGCAAAAATTTAAAGAACTTACAAATAATAGAATAAGAGGCTCGCAGCCCCAAAACCCAAAGAAATTAAAACACATCCAATCACATTGGTCATAGGCTCATGATCACCCCTAAATAAATCATGCTAAAACATCCATCATATGAATTTAAAGCATTTAAATTTACCAAGTTTTGTGTGCCGATTTAATTTTGGGATAAAACTTAATTTGATTTATTCATAAAAACATTTTTTATTAATTTTGAAATTAAACAATTTAATTTCAAAACAGAATAAATCAAAAACTCAAAAAATTTGTTTGAAAAATATGAATCATCATGATTCACGTATAACCCAATTTATTTTGAGTTATAATGAATCTACCAATATGTCTGCATATATAATCTAATAAGGGGTTTAAAATCTAAATTTCAAACTTTGTTAAAAGAAATAAAGAAGGTTTGATTTGCAAATCAAAATGGTCAAAAGTTTGTTTGCAAAATAAAACTACTATGGAGACTTTCATATCCACATTCAAACAACGTTTGAGATTAATTCGATGATGACGGATTCATAAATCCTACTAGACATTGATTTTTTTAAATAAATCGATATCAATATTATCCCAAGAGTAAATCGAATGAAACAATTACATCTCACATAAAACAATCTACTAAACACATTTTAACAATTTAAAATATGCTTGAAAACTTGTATAAACGCCGAAACCGTAGCTCACGATACCCCTTTGTTGGGTTCGCTATCTGCGGGGCTTAACGCAATGAAATTTAAAAATATAAAACATGCATACGATTATACGTAAAATAAAAGCCGGGTTCTCGTGAGCGATTTAACGATCGCGCGAATTATACAAGTGGTAAAAATTAGGATTTAATAATTTTTACCTAAATAGCTTCCTTTTGAAGAAGATGTAGAAGGAATTCAAATTCTCGCGGCGAGAGGTAAATCCTCGAATCACGAACTCGGAGAGGTCCAAGCGTCCCCTCCTCTAAAGCCAGTCCACACGATGGATGATAGCACCCGGATTATAAATTTCGCTAGTAATTTATAACCCGTTTCTATATTCAATCTCAAGTTTGGAGTGAGCACCAATCCTTAATTCAACCGGCGAAATTAAGAATTGTTGTTATGTAGTTAAACCAAGAAGGGTTCTTGATTTTTCCTACGAAGATGAAAAAAGAAGAAAGACTTGGAGAGAGAATAAAAGGGGTAGGCGTTTTTTTAGAGAGAAGACGTCTACTAATTTTTATCTGTTTTGTATCTCTTATTCTTCTACTGATTGTTAAAGATATTTATATGATTCATCCTATGTTCATAAAAGTGTCCAGGTTCAAAACCTAAAATCAGTAGGAGAATATTATAGGATAATCTCAATTGATCCTACGATATCTTGCCATATCCGGATAACCCTTATTCGGATATTCACAAGAAAAATCCCTCCATCTTTTCTTTTCTTTCAAATTAGCCGGATGGGCCTATCCTTATGGGCTTAATTTAATTAAAAAGGTCCATCAATTAATTTCAATTAATTGATCCATTATATTTAATTAATTTGATCAAAT